>PISX010012528.1:0-60441 GCA_004024625.1 Mellivora capensis
ATGAGGAAGTGGAGATGCAACATGGGGGACTAGGGGGGTAGAAAAAGAAGAAAAGAAACAAGATGGGATTCGGAGGGAGACAAACCATTAGTGACTCTTAATCTCACAAAACAAACTGAGGGTTGCTGGGGGGAGGGGGTCGGGAAAGGGGGGTGGGGTAATGGACATTGGGGAGGGTAAGTGCTATGGTTAGTGCTGTGAAGTGTGTAAATCTGGCGATTCACAGACATGTACCCCTGGGGATAAAAATATGTTTATAAAAAAAATAAAAAATAAATTTAAAAAAATATGAAAGGGGAAAAAAATGCTCTCTCTCTCCTACTGCCCCTCTCTGACCCATCCCCCCCATCTCCCTCTCTAAATAAATAAAGAAATAGATACAATGCATTTTCTAGCTTGGTGTCACATAGGTTATGATAATACTGTTAAGTATTTTATTTATGTTTAAACTAAAGCTCAACAATTCTGTATAAATTACAATCTTTATATTTAAGGAACCTTCCAGTTTCCAATATTGCCAATGTATTTGGGTGTCAATTAAAGTGTAAATATCATGCCAGTAGAGGACATGTCTAATCATAGAGGCAGCAATGATAAGATCTTGGTTCAGAAAGAAACCACTGGAATAAGCCTATTTGTTAATGCAAATATGAGGTAATAATTAAGTATATATTTGCAAGGCAAGTTTGTGTGGGAAGGATGTAAAATAACCTTTATTGAATCAATTTGGCTGTCTTTTCTGACATCCCCACTATGCAAAGCTCACCAAGTGGGAAGAATGGACAATAAGCATAAGAAATACAACATCCTTTGGGAAAAAAGAATTTGAGAACCTAACCTCTGCTCTCTAAGACTGAAATTAAGGAAAATTGGCAGAACAGATCGAGTTGCCCTCTCTGAGGCCCATTGGCAGAAATGGATTCTAAAGATCCCCAAAAGAAGTGAACTAAGTGGGAAAGGGCAGTTTGGACTGTTGACATGGAAGCTTTGGGTCCACAGGACACAGGCCAGGGCTGGTTATAACAAAATGAGTGTAGAGCTGGAAGCCCTTTGGGACCCAGCCAGCTTGCTTTGGGAAAGAAATTGTTGAGCATGCAGTTATTCTAAATCAGAACCTCTTGGTACTGTGGTCACCACAGGGCTGGCAAGGGGATCTCTACAGAGTGGAACTAGCATTCTAAGTCTTGGTGTGACCTGCCATGTACAGTTCACTAAGTACAACAAGGAGCAAGAACAAGAGTGGACTCATACTTCCAGTTATCCCTCAGTCTGGCATTTGGATATAGGATTAAACTTTCACTCTATTAGAACAGAGTAAATCCTAGGGTTCTTGGGCAAATGTCATGTAAAAGGATGCAAGAAACATTTAGTGGCTTTCCAGCAATTAAGAACATTTGGAAGCATTAGCTATTCAATTTATGGTAGAATTATTTGTACATATATCCCCCCACATGATGAAATGTCCTTGTATTGGCTTTTTCGCTTGCATATCTTCCTGTCCCAGCTGTCTTACACTTGTTCCTCAGGATCAGCAACCAGATGAACTACCTATACCCAAGTCCTTGTCTCAAGTTTTGCTTTGGAGGGGTGGGGTGGGGGACACAAACTAAGACAAGGACTTTGAGAAGCAACAGTAAAATAACCAAATTCCAAGCAGGAATAAAAGCTTGAGCAAGAGTACAAAGGTGAAATAGAGGGTGTTATCAAGAGCATCTAAGTAGACTAGCATGCCTCTAACACAGGCTCCAAAGTAAGGCAACTATGAACAGTACACTAGATAGAAAAATTTTATGAGAACTCAAGCTAGAAAATTTCAATCTAGAGTGATTTGTATGTCAAGATGAAGAGATTGGACTCTTTTTTTTTTAATATGTAATGATTCATAGAAGGTTTTTGAGCAGTGAAATGGCACGTTCAGATATGTATTTCAGGAAGACAGATCCAACAGAGATATGGAAGACAGAGAAAACTGGGGAAATAGACGAGTTAAGACTACCAGTGTCCCAGGTAAGGAAAAAATAAGGCCTTGAACTAAGGTAGTGGCAGTAGAAGTGGGGAGGAGGGTAAATATTTGAGATATTTAAGAGATAGAATCAAGTGGAAGGCATTATAATGTGGTGGCTAACAGTGCAAACTCTGGAGTTAGAGTGCCTAAATTTCAATCCTGTCTCCATCACTGCCCAGATGTTGCTTGGGGCAGGACCTTAAACTTTCTAAGCCCTGGTTTCCTCATATGTAGTATAGGGATAGTAATAGTAAATTTCTGACGGGGTATTGAGTATTAATTGAAATAATGTTGAGTTCTTGGCACAGTGTCTGACAGATCATTATTATCACCATCACTGACTGAGTAGAGAAAGTTTGAAAAAATAGTCAAAAATAAATAATAATTACATTTGGTCAAAGAGGACTTGATTTTTTTTTTCAGAATTCTTTTCAGAGTAGTACATCACTATAGTAAAATGTAAAATGATTTCTGTCTATATCTCCTCCCAGAAAAAGTGAAACCAAGTTGTTATTATTCCAGTTGAGATTCATGTAGAAATAATGACTTGCCTAAGGTCAAATAGGCTGCAAGTTGCAGGACTAAGATTTGAACCATGATCTCTTAAGATCGACTAACACAGATATGCCTCTGGATCCTAGCATGCACATGTTCTATGGGATATGTGAAGATAGGAGTTTCCCTTTCTACAGCAGTCATTTATGAACAGCTATTCTGTTACTAGAAAATCTCCTAGAGGGTCATTACATAAGACATTGTACTTGCTTTGATGACTTCCACAGAGATGATTGGGATGGGAAGGTTACTGGACAACTACAGTATCCTGTGGTATCTTGGTTAATTGTTTCTGCAATTCAATGTGATAAAGTTGTTCATCATTGTTTTCCAGAATGAGGAAATGTAGGCTGAGAGAAATCAATCTACTTACCTATAATCACAAGAGCAAAATAATAAGATGTAGACCTAGAGTTGCATAATTCTAAATCTCATACTTTTTCAGACTTGGAGATCTTAGAGATGTGGTGTTTCCAGGAAAAGCAAATTCTAAAGATGCATTTGGATGAATACAGACCAAAGTGGAGTGGAGACTAAGAATTTTGGAATCGAAGATACCAAAAATTGATGAAAGTAGATCAGAAAATAAATGAGGGGCGCCTGGGTGGCTCAGTGGGTTAAAGCCTCCACCTTCAGCTCAGGTCATGTTCCCAGGGTCCTGGGATCGAGCCCCACATCTGGCTCTCTGCTCAACAGGGAGCCTGCTTCCTCCTCTCACTCTCTCTCTCTCTGCCTACTTGTGATCTCTGTCTGTCAAATAAATAAATAAAATCTCTTTTTAAAAAAGAAAAAGAAAATAGATGATGAAAATCCAGAGGATAAAGGCAGAAGTTGTCATGGAAGTCAACGGACCTGGGTCAAGTACTAGTTATTGAAATTGCGGAGGTTGTGCAGGCAGGGTTTGTGGGAGAGAGGATGGGGTATTCGATTAGAAGGTAGACAAGTTTGACAGCGGGTTTGATAAGTGGATAGTGTGATTTGAAAGAAGAATTGTTTTCTTGACGGCACTTCCCAAAGAGTTAGGGATTTCTAGCCATACTTCATTCTTGCCATACTACAATCAATGCCTTTTTTTCTGAATTATGTAATCTTATAAATTATACTGCACTGAGTTTCTGCCATTGGGAAACAACAACCTACATTATTTTGTAAACTGGATTATTTTCTGAAAGCACTAATTTGGAGAACCAGATACTATAAATTCCCATCACTGGCTTGGAAATTAACTTAGTAATTTTCTTATATTTATATCAGTATAACAGTGTGCTGATATATTGACTCTGAGAGCATTGCTAATTTTCTTTCCTCAAATCTGTTCTTTCCACTCACCTTAAGTAAAAAGAACCCAATTTTATTTGGGTGACAATGTTTCTAGCTAAAAGACAACATGTTGCATATTTTCTTGTGAAAAGATATAGAACAAGTCAATGAGATGTGAGTAGAAGACTTGTGTGAGATTCCTGACAAACTATAGGTTGCCTCTGAAGAGTCTAAGGAGGACAGGGCGGCAAGATAAAGGAAGATTACATCCTTGATAATCCTGGAGTCATCACATGCCAGGGGCTTTCTAACTACTACTGTGAGTGAGCTAGGACTTTCTTGTGTGTTAAGCTCCTATTATTTTGGGTTTTCCCATTTTATATGACCAAATCTGATTCTAATGAATATAGGACTAATTAGATCAAACCATCATTGACTTAAGTTATTGTCAAATATTAGGCAATCTCAAGTTAAAACTGAAGTAAATAGTGATAAGTAGATGACGCAAGTAATTAAAATGTATAAATGGAATTTATAGCTGAGTTTGGTCCATGAAGATGAATATAATAATTGTTTGAAAGCTGATCTAGGAGGAATGAGTCAAAGTTAGGAAATAATAGATAAACATTGTCTTGAATTTGTTCTACATCTCCAGTATTGCACACACAGAGCATAAGAAACAAAGACAGCACAGTGTTTGGACTATTTACCTACAAAATTACCATTCTTATAATAAAAGGAAAATGTTTAAATAAAACAAATGCAGGAATTCATTTTAATCTCCATTATGCACTGAAATATCTATACTTTTCTTTTTTATACTTTTTCTATTATTTTGCTGAAGAAAATATGCCATTGCTAAAGGTAATATGATTCTTAAATATAAATCTTATGATAATCCATTATACACACAATTAATAATAAGAGAAATAGCAGATTGTGAAAAAGTCATAAATAGGCCTGCTAAAATCTCTTCCCAAAATTTTGCTATAATTTTGCTATAATTTTTCTGTTTTATCATCTATGTGAGGTTCCTCACCTGACTGCATAATTCCAGACTGAATAAATAAATCAAGAGTTATTGATCACATGATACGGTACTCCCAGAGGGAAAGAGAGAAGGAAAGAAAGGACTGTGGAATAATAAAACTAAGTGGGACAGCCGGCATAATTTCAAAATCTTCTTGTTAATTGGGAGAATGAAAACATAATAATTAATGAGAGGATGCAGATAATCAGACTCAATTTCTGTCAGGAAATGGAGAAGGGAACTCCAAATAGCAAGTTTCTTGGCAAAAAAGAAACAGATCTATTGAAAGTGTCACACTAATCAGAAATTATCACTTGTATCTTCATTTTATCTTGTTTTATGCTTTATTACAGAGTAAATTATCTAAACCCATAACCTCACATCATCATTGCTTACAGATGAGTCTCAGATATCTTTTTCCAGGCATCACTTCTACCCTAAATTCTAGACCCGAACACTGTTATCCTCATATGAATGTCAAATAGGCATCCGTAACCCAAAGACATTAAAAATGGAAAGTAACTTTTTCCCTCCTGTCCTACTCCCAACTTACATACTCTCCGCCTTGGTTAATGTTATCATCTTTACTACCAATTTCTACCCACTGTCTCTCTCATCCCCAAATGGACCTCCCCCCTTCTTTTCATTGTCATTGCTAATGATCTAAATTAGCCACCATTGCCCGGATCTCTTGGACCACTGGACATCCTGTAACTGGTCTCCATCCTTCCTGTCCTTTTCCCCTTCAAGTGAAGACAAATTTATTTTCTCAAACTCAGATCTGACCATACTTAACCTCCTTAAAAACCCTTCAGTGACAATCCATCCCTTACCACCGTTATATTTTTACCTCCTGTCACTTATTTCCCATGACCTTATGCTGTGATGACATGAAGCAATTCATGTTTCCTCTAAAAAGATATGCACTTGGGACCTTTATGACTTGCCTGGTGCTCTTTCCTCTCCCTGAGATGCCTTTACATCCCTTCTCTGCTGTTTGTATTGCCCGTATACATACATCTGTGGCACCTTCTTTGTGCTTCCCTGTCAGATGAATTGTTCTCTCTTCTTTGTACTCTTAAAGCATTTAGTACACACATCTATTAAAACACTTATATCTTGTGTGGTACTTAATTTTTGACTTCCCTTTCCACCACTGGGCTGTGAGCTCTTTGAGAGCAGAGATCTTGTTTTATTCATTTTTATATCCTTAATATATAACACCCTAGGAGCGCCTGGGTGGCTCAGTGGGTTAAAGCCTCTGCCTTCGGCTCAGGTCATGGTCCCAGGGTCCTGGGATCGAGCCCTGCATCAGGCTCTCTCTTCAGCGGGGAGCCTGCTTCCTCCTCTCTCTCTGCCTGCCTCTTGCCTACTTGTGATCTCTGTCTGTCAAATAAATAAATAAAATCTTTAAATATATATATGTATATATATATATATATATATATATATATATATATATATATAAAACACCCTATCTTGTACATAGTGTTTGATTTTTCCAAACTGATAAGAAATATACTGTTATGTTACCCAAATAAAGGGGTTTTTTTGTTTTGTTTTATACATTTTCCTTTCTCCCTGAAAGAAAAAATTACCCATTACTTTAGTAGTAGTCTGAAAAGGTAATGACTTGAAATGAGCAGGGAATCAAATCTGGGAGATACTCATACTACTATTGCATTTACACAGCACATTTTAAGTTCACCATAGTGCTTAATAATCACCCTAATTATTTATTAAAATTTAACTCTCTTTTCCAGTTAATTAAACTTGCACTTGGTAAAGCTATCCAATTTTGGCAGATAAGCAGCTTTCCTATGTGTATGTATATGTGTTAAAGGCTGACTGGATACAATTTTTATAGCAGTAGAAGTTTTCAAATTCCTCTCTTCTTAAATACATAGGTACTTCACTTCTATAATATAGGAAGTCTCTCCTAAGTAAACAATGAGATCTATTGCCTCTAAAGGGGTAAATCTTAAATAATTTAGAGAATGGTTATTTTCTTCCTTCATATATCTACATGCTTATAGATTAAAAGTACCTTTAAAAAGAAACAAACACATAAATATTAAAAGTCTATAGCATGGGTTTTGGTCCTGCTAAATAATTTATCCTATTATGAGTAAATGATCTGGATTTTATCCTAACAACAAAAAAATGCAGAGCCCTTATTTCTTCAGACATTCCCATCTCAGCCATTATACTAATTCCAACACAGTGTGCTCTTTTTCTAGAAGAAATTTGCCTTTCTCTCTGTTTTTGGATGCAGGTGCTATTTTTGGAGTCCACAAGCAGAGGCAGACACATTTTACAGATGTGCAGAGTCTCTGGAACTGCTGATATGATTCTGGAGCTTCAATCACAAAAATATCACACTCCAGTAGGAGTCAATCTGCTCGTGCACCATTCTATAAGTGGCTTCCTCTGGACATCCAAATTGGAATGGCATTGAAAGTCGATCACAAGTTCTCCTTTCCTTGAGAGGGCTGTAATTTTTTTTTCTTTTTAAAACAGTTTGTATTATGTAATTACAGAATGTCTTAAACATACCAGATAAATACAGAAAATAACTTAGCCTTTTTCGTATAACCATCATCTAGATTTGACAGGTGTTAATATTTTGTCACAATTTACTTCAGATTTGTTTAAGAAATCAAACTGTTTGATATTCTAACTCCCACTCCTCATCCTTTCTCCCTTTCTCTCACTTAAGCGGAAATACACAAAATAGTGGTGTATCTCATTTATGGATGTACCTGCACGTACTAAAAATGTCAAGGGCTTCTTTTAACTAGGAACTTGGCAATTACAAGAAAGAATAGATTCGTTTAAATTTGTGAATCCATACGCTAGAGTCTAGAGCAGGAATTGGCAAACTTTTTAGGTAAACAGGCAAGTTAGTAAATATTTCAGATCTCTGTTGCAACTGCTCAACTCCGCTTTTGTAGTGCAAAAGGAGTCATGGACAACAGACGAATGAATGAGCATGGCTGTGTTCCCATATAAATTTATTTACAAAAACAGATGGCAGGCCAGATTTGACCCACTGCCTGTTGTTTGCTGACCCCCTCACTAGACAGTCTAGATTGAACCATTTAATTTTATTAAAGTTACCTAAAACACAATTATATTTAAAATAAGCTGTAAGTAATTTTCACTGTCGTTCTTGTGATAACTTCTCCAAAAGAGATAAAAATTGTTTCCAATATCCATACTCCCCTTCTTTTATAGTGAGACTATTGATAGTCTGGAATAAAGAGTGATTTCCCCCTATGATTTTCCCATACTGCTTTGTAATGGTGGCCATATGACTAAGTTGTACCCAATGAGCTCTCAGTACAACAGTCACAGGACAGCATGTATGAATTTCCCTTTAAAGACAGGTGCCATACACTCTTTGATACTTTTTCCTATGCTCCCTGCATCTTGCCACTTGAAATGTGGTTGCAATCACTGGAATTCTATCTTAGCTCAAGAGGGCATGAGCCTCACCCTAAGAATGAGAGAATAACACACTGGAAGGTCCTTGAGAACTTGATAGGAACAGATCCTCTTAGCCATATTATCCTTCAGATGCCCACCTTCATATACTTTTTTTTTTTAAGATTTTTATTTATTTGACACACAGAGAGAGATCACAAGTAGGACAGAGGCAGGCAGAGGTGGGGGGGAAGCAGGCTCCCTGCTGAGCAGAGAGCCCGATACAGGACTCGATCCCAGGACCCTGAGATCATGACCTGAGCTGAAGGCAGCGGCTTAACCCACTGAGCCACCCAGGCGCCCCTTCATATACTTTTTGATGAGAGAAATAAACTTTAATATTATTAATCACAGTTATTTGAGGTTCATGCAGCCATACCTAATTCCTACTGATCTAACTTCCAGACCTACTCTATAGGCAACAGGCCCCTTCAGGTCCACCCAACATCAACATCAATATCTTGTCTCACAGAGGATCCTCCCTACACATCCAGATTCTGCAGTGTTCACTTCTCTTCACCATGGAACCGGTTTTGGGATTGATCACATTTATTTACTGTAGGAAGTTACACAAAAGGTAAAAAGAAGCATTAATCTCCTCTCTGCAACTGTTCAAAAGCATAGACCTCAAATGCTACACGGACACTTTCGCCCTTTTATTTTTCCTAATTCTGAATAGTACTAATACCTATAGTAGACTCAAATGGTAAAAATTTTAGTGTGCTTTGTGCTACATGTTTGAGCCTATTACCCCGAAAAACAAACTTTCTTTAGCTACCTTGTTAAGTGTTGTTTCTACACAGACTTCGCTGGAGTGGTAGTTGATGTTGTTTAGGCTGCCATTGGTGTGGCTGGGGAAAAAAACAGATTCCAGACTGGGCAAAATCTGAAAAGAGTTACTGCAATGCATGAAAACCATGGAATCTATACTTTGAACTTCCTATCATATGTCACCCTAAATATAACATCCTGGGTTTGGAGTAATTCACTTCATTCCTATTTTTATATAAAACACTTCTAGTCATCAGATCCTACATGATGACTAGAGGAGGTAAGTTGCACAGAAAATTACAATCCCAATTTAAATGTAATTTAAAATAAGAGAAAGATAAGCAGATACAATTAATATTTCAAACATAGAAAAACTACTGGGGAGAAAAGAGCCAGAATGTTAATGTTGCTTATCTCTGACTGGTGAAGTTATAGGTGATTTATTTCTTCCTTTTTATTTTCTAAATATTCTACAACAAACATTTATTACTTTTGAAAACAGGAAAAAAATGCATAATTCAAGTTCCTGAAAAACTTGACTAAGTAAAGAAAATATGTAGAATGAAAAATATGAGGAAAATCAACATGGCACAGCAATTAAGAGCAAAGAATAGATCAACAGTTCTCATTTATCCGCAATAAAAGAAGACAACAAAGACAGAGCCCCCCCTAAAGAGCAAATGACCCAGTGTTCAATTTCGCTTTGGTTAGTTTTAGAACACCTGTGCGATTAACCTTCTGACCTTTCCTTCTCTGAGCCTTTGAACCTCAGTTTCCTCCTCTGTGAAATTGTACCCATCACTCAGAGCTGCTGAGAAAACTGAAAACTGAAAAAATGTAAAAGCATGTGGATTTCAGTTTCTAGCAGATGAATAATCAGTTCCTATCATTGTAATAGCAGATGTTCAATCAATTCATGAAATGCTACGTAAGTGCACACTCGGCATCAGTGCTGTGTGGGAAACAAAGATAAATGGGAAAGTCTCCCCACACCCCAGAACATCACAATTGGG
The DNA here is from genome assembly GCA_004024625.1 of Mellivora capensis. NCBI lineage: Eukaryota > Metazoa > Chordata > Mammalia > Carnivora > Mustelidae > Mellivora > Mellivora capensis. Next base: position 10,121 of record PISX010012528.1, read on the forward strand.
TTAGAGGACTAAGACATATACCCAAATAGTTACCATGCAACGTTCTTCGTAAGAGAAGAACACAGCACAGTGAAGTTCAAGGAAAAATTAAGAAAGGTTTCACAGGGCAGAGTAGTCCAGTGTAGAGAACATTCTGGTAGCGGAAATGCAAATTATGAACTCTAGAGTTGGCTGTCCAGGCAACTATGTGACCCACGACAGGGTTACAGACCCTTTCTGAGTTTCAGATTCATCATTTTTCCAATTAGGAGGATTTTCCCAGATGACCTCTAAGGTAACTTCTGCTTTTATATCAAACACTGATATAGTATTTCATGTAATAACTGATCTAATTTCTTCATAGCTACAGATATATATGAAGATAGTGTATGTGTGATATATAGAATAAGGGCATATATGTGTTTAACCCTCATATTAACCTTAAAATACAAATGCAATTATCAGTCTCATTTTTCTTTTGAGGAGCTGAAGCTCAGAAAGGGAAGTCGCTTAAAGTGACATGACCAGAATTCAAATCCAGGCACTCTCCAGCCAGTACCATCTGAGTGAAGCCTTGGAAGATTTTTAGGATTCTATATGTAATAATGAAAAAAGGATTACTTTCCAGAATGTAAACTCACCATGTTGCAAAGGCAGAGAAGTAAGTGAGCAAGTGGGCTTTAGGGAGGCAGTATGTGATCCCAGAAAGAGTATGTCCTTGGACCCAAATACAAGAGTTTTAAAATATTTATTTATTTTGTGGAATATTTGGAATATTTATTTATTTTGTGACAATAATACATTTGCTTCAGTACTCAAAACTTTAATTATCTGTAAGTTAAGAATAACAGCATGTACCTTACAGGGTTAAAATGAAGATCAAATAAGATCATGTAAAATGCTAGACACATGGTGAGTAATGGAAGCTCTCGCTACTAATGGGTGAATAGCCTATTTTGGCCAAAACATGTCAGGATAGGGTGAGAAATGGACAATGATTGACAACAGAGGTAGTGAAGATACAACTTGGGAAGATCTTAAATGTTGGGACAGAAAATCTGGATTTTTTTATGAAGTTAAAGTTTTCAAAGAAGGAATTTTGTATGTCTCTAGTCAGTATTAAATTTGTACAAGTTTCATGAGCACTCATCTGGTAGTCAGGAGGAAGATGGTACTGAGAGAGGACCCTGGGCTAAATAATAAAGATGTATAGAAAATAATCCAAATCCATTTACAAGGACACTGACTCTGACCTCCCAGTTTATAGGACTGTTGAATTTTCTGGATAAAAAATACATTATTATATTCTGGAAGTGTCGATTTCTTAAAGGCTGAAATTATAAAAAGGAATTTTTTAAATAGGAAATGATTGAACTGCCTTTATTCATTTATCACCTAAAGGTCAATGTCAAATCTATGACTTCTCATTTTGAGCAAATAAGGATGTTTTCAGGAAAATTGGGGAAAAAAAAGACAGGAAAAGAAAACCCCATAAACTACATAAAAAGAAAATGGTCTTAATTCAACCTGGTTGGACGGTCACAAGTTGGGAATGAATGTGGAGTCAGGCAATTCTACTGATAAATAATCAACATGTTTATTGAGTATGGGCTATATGCCTTACACTTTGCTAAAGGCATCACATGTTTATTTTGATTAACTCCACATCATCATCATAGCTAAATATTTTATTTATCACCATTTTTCAAATGAGAAAACTGAGGCTCAGAAATAATAAGTAGTCGAGTATACAGAGATGTTAAAAAGCTTGAACAGGGACTGAAAACCAATCTTTGCTGCTTTGTTATTTAGTGCAAACTGGTAACACCACTACCGGTACCACTTCTACCCACATCTTGACCACCACCACCATCATCACAACCACTAGTAATACCGCCATCACCAATATGGCTACCACAACCACGTCCTCCTACATTATTACTACTATAATGGCTATCACGAATACACCCACAACCACCATCACTAATACTAAGCACCTTCATCACCAACACTGCTTTCTTCTTTTAGGAGGACTGGTTTCTTTAAACCAAATATCCTTCCAGAAAAAAATAATTTATATTCATAACATCACCAAATTTCTCCTAACGAGGGGCATGTCCTCATCAACAACGCCCCCTTCCCAGGACAACTATTTGTCTTACAAATAATTGCTAAGATATTTTGAGATCAAGAAGACAGAATTAATCCTATTTCCAAAGCCATTTGGTAACATATTTTATAGATGAAGAATATTTCTACATTTTAAAAGAATAAGTCTATAAGATGAAGGGCATATTTAAGGGAAATTAAGGGAAATAATTTCCCTTAAATATTCCTTACTACTCAAAGGATGATCCATAAGCCAGCATCATGGGCATGGGAGCATGTTAGAAAGACAAAGTCTCAGGCCCTTGATCTGATAAATCAGAATCTGCATTTTTAACAAGAGCCCCAGGTGATCTGTAACAGTAAAATTTGAGAAAACCCTACCCTAATTCCCTTTAATCAAATCTGTCATTCTGCATATAGCAGTGGGTGATTTTTATTTGTCCATTTTTTTGAGGAGCTCACTTGGACTTATAAGGAACATAAAAACATTTATTTTTAAGTAATAATATACAGCTGTTTTTAAAAAGCCAAGAAACTAGCTGGCTGATGACTGAGTTCTGGAAATGAAAACATGTATTCTTTCCTAGAAAAGGGAACACAAGCTTTTCTAAGAGGAGAAATTTGGGGTATATGGGAAAGCAATATCAGAAAAGTGTTAAAAAAAAACAAGGTAAAATATGAACAGTTATTTGAAAGAAACAATGACATAGAGAAAACATTCTTTAAATAGAACAGAAATAAAGAGGACATGGGAAAATGCTGCCCCCCTTTGAAGTAGAGAAGGGAAAGCTGGTAAAAGCTGACGCTCTAAAGTGGCAGAGGCTGTTAATGAGGTTCTGCAGACGTGTTTTTCACTCCTGTCCTGCTGTATCTAGTGATCTATAATCAAATTAGTCCTCTGTGGTCAATTTTTAAGAACAACAACCTCGGTGACTAAGGTAGCTTAAGAATCACCCAGGGACGAAATACCTGATCTCCTAGCCCCTTCCTCTGTGTGAATCCTTGCTCCGGGTCATGCTCTTTCTCTTTATGCTGAAAGTCTCCTTTATCTTTGAGATATCTTTGAGATCAAGAAGACAGAATTAATCCTATTTCTAAAGCCATTTGGTAACATATTTTATAGATGAAGAATATTTCTACATTTTAAAAGAATAAGTCTATAAGATGAAGGGCATATTTAAGGGAAATTAAGGGAAATAATTTCCCTTAAATATTCCTTACTACTCAACCTTTGAAACATGCGTGCACCCTTGTTATCATCTTCCCTCGCTGAATAACGCATGCAATTAAAATCAATTTTTGAAGTTTGTATAGATGCCCACCATGGGCTTCTCCTTCATTGAATCGGGATTTTAGGAAATTAGAGAGGCCTACCTGACGTAAAGCCGTCCAATGGATTCTTCATGCCGTAGAAAGCGGTGTCTCTGTGGTCTGCCCTGGTCTTCTCCTGCCACCCAGGACTGGTGCTGGTGGGGCAGCAGATTCCAAATCCTATAAAAACATTGTCATGCGTTTAAGGCCTCAACTTTAGCAACTGGGTCAATTGTTCCTCTCCCTGTTTTTATTTTGCCTTTAAATATCTTTTTTCCCAGTGTTTTAGCCCGATTTCATTTCATTTTCTACCCTTTACGTGCCCTGGCCTTGCAAATTATCATCAAAATAAGATTGCTTAAACTGTGAACTGGAAAGAATCTGTTATAAATGGTTAAACACAATAACCAAGGAGAAGTTGTGTGGACACTATATTCTACTGTTAGGTGATTTCATTCATGTATATTTACCACATAATTTAAAATGTCACCTCTTATTTTATAATAAGAAAGGAAAATTCTATTTCCGGGGCACGTAAAGCTCGGTGTTTCTAACACTTGCCCACCCACAACAGAGTCTGTTAGTGCCAGAGTATTAGATTTCAGAGAGACGATACCTAGTAAAAACAAATCTCTTCCCAGGCAGAATTAATCCCCTCTCTTCTGAGCTCCCAGGGCACTGGAACATACTTCTGCTTCAGATCTTTGAATTATTATTAATTGTTTAAATGGTTTGACTCCTCTATTAGACTATACTGTGCCTAGAAGGCAAAAATCCACTGTAATTCAGATGGCTAGGTGTTCAGTCTGTGGTTGGCTGAAACAGAAATTATTTGTCGAAAGATTTTTTTTGTCAGTCATTTAAAAATATGTGAATCTGTATAGAATTGCCTATTAAAATAATCTTATGCCTCACTATTTTTAATCAATAAATATGTATAAATCTGTGCTGAGTAATTACTAAATCAAGGTTAGTCAAATATATATTAGTATATATGTAAAATTAGTATATATGCTGCCTGTGTTAGAATCATTTCATAGAATCAAATCATTTAACCCATTGAACATCAGTCTCTGCATCAGTACAATAGGGATAACCTTACCTACTTCACAAAATTACAATGAGATAATGCATTAAAATGGTTAATACGATGCCTAGCATATAGTAGGTGGTACGTGTTCAATAAAACAAAATCAAAAAGCTATTGATTTTTAATCAGAAAATGGAAACCTAAAAATAGATTTTAAAGACAAGTCAAATTTTGCTTTAGTTCTGAGGCAGGTTGTATATTGTCTTGTATTTTAGCACTCTGCCAACATACCCCGAGACAATCCAATCTAAAAGTCTACTGCCATGTGAGGGTCCTCTCCTGATTTAACCTCATATGGACCAGCCCCCAAAGTACTGAAATTTCCACTACCTATCCCATTCAGTGCAAGCCGAAAACCTCCCTTGTCTCAGACTCCTGATCACAGGCTAAATACGACTATATTACAGAAAGCACTTGACAAAGGCATACACACACACACACACACACAATTACAAAAAGAGTATATTCCAGACCCCAGTGGTGTTTGTTTTCATTTAATTGAAGGGCAGGGTGAAATAGCACTGTATGAGAATTTTACAAGGGAGCTCCGAATGACTGGCTCTTTCTCCTTCACACTGCAGCTCGGGGAAGGCTTTTCCTGAGCATTCCAGGGCATCACTGACCCATGCCTGCCTCTCAGTCCTCTGTCTGTGATCTGTATAGCATTGTCGGTATCTGAAATCAACAACTTATTCTTATTTTGTTTATTATCTATTTCCACCTTCAACGAGAACGTAAACTTTTAAAAACTCAATTATTCATTAGTTATTAAGTGAATTACTGAATGGATATATGCATTGATACACTTCTGCAGTTTTTCTCCTGGTTCCTGAGTTTCCCTCTAGAATTCTCTCTAGAAGCTAGAAAGTATCTGGATATTTCCCAGCTTCATCAAAGATGGAACAGTTAGTGTCCATTACTACTACTGAGTGCTGTATGTCCCTGCCATACCCCCTCCCAACCTGGACTTATTTATTCATAAAGTGAACAGTTAACTCAAGTGAAGTTTATGCAAGTACAATCTAGAAAGACACTTCCTAGTTTAAGCAGAATTTTTTTCCCCCTGCCAGGAGACATATTCTGTAGAGAAACACAACTGTGTTACACCTTTGAAAGATGAAAAGGGGAGAGAGACTTACAAGTGCATCAGCTCCTCTTTCTGGAAAAGAGGCGGAAAATCGAAGCAGGAGACTACTCTCAAGAGAGCTTGATCTATCCGGGGGAAGTTCAAATGGTTTCAAATGGAAAATATTTATTTTTCACCAAGGTAAATTATTATTCTCTCTGTCAGGGTGAGGTCTGCAAATCTGTGAAGGGTAATATATAAAAGATAATCACCAGCTGTTGTCTATTTGGAAAGAGGCTACAAGAAGAAGAAACAAATGCCCTCAAACAGATTGTGGGTTCCTTGAGAGTAGGGGCTGCAGTTTACATATATTTTGGGGTCTCCCATGAATGACGGCCCCAATGTATTGTGACATAAGATAATAATTAAGCATGCATTAAATTGTCTGCATATTCATGCGAGGGATTGGGCTGTATTTCAATGCAAGGAAAAATCCCTGATTAGGGAGTTACTTAAAGCTAGAAATCGGGTTCCTGAGAGAGGCCAGAAATTTCTTCTCTGAATTTCTTTTCAAAAGAGGGGAAATTCCTAATTCAGTTATACTGATAAGTGATTTTTCTCCCCTAAATGTAACAAAATGGATACATTTTTCTATGCATGACTTTTCTCAGTCCCTTCAAAATCTAACCTCCCCACATTACTATATTATACAAGAACAAGTTGTGGTAAAGTTAGTTTTTAACAAAAAAGGGCAATCTTCCTTCTACTCACTGCAATTCAAAAACCTCATGATTTTATAGAAAAGTCACTGGATTCAATAACCATAAATGGCAATAAAGTGATATGGTCTGAACCCTGGCTTTGCAGATGAGTGACCTTTGTTTTGGAGAGACAGAGTTGAGAGGTCACACAACCTTTCTACGGTTAATGGGGAGGACTTCACTTCCTCGACAATGAGAATGGAGGGTTCGAGGATTGAAATGGAGTTTGCATCTAAAGGCTGTTCTTTAGCATCCAAACATGAAATACAAGATCTACAATAGGATCCTCCCTAAATTAGTATCTGCCGAAAGGGGAAAAAATTTAAAAAGAAGAGGGACAGAGGGGGCCACGTCTCAATAAGACAGAGAATTTTAAAGTCCTAAGTGAGAAGTGAAAATACCAGAAATGTGTGCCACCACATTTTAAGATGCTTATTCCCTGGATGTCCCTTTGATGAAGTAAATTCATTTAGAGGCTTATCTGCAAATATAAGGTATTCTATTTGAAGAATGGTTTATTATAACCAAGAATCTGAAAATGCTTTCGATTGTGAGTCACAGAAATATACTCTACTTTGCATTCTGTACACATATACATATTTAGTACAAAACTAAGTTTCAAGAAACTATGCTCACACCTGTCACAGGAGATAAACTCTATTATTTTCTATTCCACTTCATTTTAAAAATATAGCTTGTGCCCACTACATTGATTTCAGAACCCATGAATAGGTCTCATGTCATTTCCAAAAATGCTTATTACTCTTACTAGACCATCCCCAGTTAATATTTACCTTCCAAGGATCTACAACAGTGTTCCTACATAGAAAATATTTTGATAGTGGTAAGACAGCAGTAGAGTTAAATTTCAGTAAATCCCAAGTGTTTCTAACAGGTGGAGACTCTTTTGGTGTCAATAAACCGACTTAATGCTGATAAAGTTAATTTTGTCTTCTTGAAAGACAGGAGGGTCTCATTTTTTTTAAAGATTTTTTAACTATTTATTTTACAGAGAGAGAGAGAGAATAAGCAGGTGGAGTAGCAGGTAGAGGAAGAAGCAGACTCCCCACTGAGCAAGGAGTTTCCCCCACCCCTCATGAGGGGCTTGATCCCAGGGTCCTGGAATCATGACCTGAGCTGAAGGCAGTCTCTTAACCAACTGAGCTACCCAGGTGCCCTAGAGGGGTCTCATCTTTAATCCTACCTCTACCATGTCACCTTCCCTGAAATCTCCTGCCTACAGAAAAACTTCCCTTTTTCTCCGGATATTATCTCTAATAAATTTAGCGTTTGGATCAGTCTAGGTCTTGGATGCTTATACAACATCAGTTTGGGTTTATAACATACTTATGCCATTTTTCTCACTGATTTTTAGACTTCGTGTCTAAGTTATGGTTGAGGACTATGTCCCACACATCTTTAGTAGCTTTACCCCACCAAGCCCATCTTGTTCTCGGAATACTGATTGTCAGTCAGTGATGTAGGATGCCCTAGGACTAACCTCCAACAGAAAAATCTCTGTGCTTGCTCTGACACACAATGCAGAGGACAGCAGCACCCTCCACTCGGCAAAAATCTCTCTGAGTCAATGTTATTTCCATGATTTGGGTTACAATGAGGAAATTCTCAATGGTTGGCCCCCAGCAATTGAATACAGTAGATACACAAACAACATTAGTAAATTTTCTGCTTGTTTACAAAAAAAAAAGGGTAATTATTGTTCTGAAAGAGAATTATTAAGGGAGGGCATGGTCAGGTATAGGCTGGATAGTAGCAGCTGGGATGCAGGAATTTATTGAACCCAGGACAGATGTCAAAACACAAAATGAATTTCTTATCTAAATCCTGAATTCAGGTTTCTTGTGTTTTAGTGTGTGTGTGTGTGTGTGTGTGTGTGTGTGTGTTTCCTTCCAAGATACTTCTCCCATTGCCTGGGTTCCTTTCCTAGTCCCATTTTGTATTGCTAACATTCCCATTTAGATAACAGGAATGAAGGGACAGTAGAATATTCCCCTGCAGTGGGGCTGTGCTGTAGGGTTTGAATAAATGGTGAGTCACACACAGCCCTCTGGGTCACCAGACTGGAGGTGGCAGGGAAGAAGGGGGGGGGTGCTATGGACGGAAGAGAGAGCCTGGAAAAACAAAACCCCTGGAAGGTCTAGTGAGAGAGCTGCTCTGTCCCGAACTCTGTCTTCTACTGGGTTCCCTGACACCCCCATACACAAAAGTGGGGACCTTGAAGTCCCCCCCAGGATGCAGATTAGAAGCTCAAACTAGGACAGAGACACACACACCTTTTGCCTATAGTGACTAACCTCTCCAGGGAAGGGATCGGAGAACGGGTGGGTGCAGGTTGCAGTCCCATTCACAGAGAACCTCTGTCTCCTGAGTGCTTAGGAGAGACTCGAACTACCAGGAAAAGGGTGCTGTATTGCCGTCTGGCTTTCTTCCCGTCCTATTATATTGTTGTTACCATCACTTCTTTTGCGGAGCACCTGGTAACCTGGATGGTGTACGGCCACTTTGCAGTCCCGGGACGCGCGAGATGCCGCTTTCTTAGCCCAACACCACTTCAGCAGAGTTAGGAAAAGAGTGTCCGCTGCTGCCTTGCTCTATCCAGAGGTGGGCTAAAGGATGTTAAGGGCTGTGCGTCCTTGGAAACAACTTGCCCGCCTCCCAGGGCGCTCCAGTCAGCCTGGTTTTTGCGCCTTGCCTGGAATCGAATTGTCCCGGGTTCCTCCTGGCATCCAGGGCTTTAGGAGGGAAGAGAGAGAAGTCGCAGTCCCCAGTACCAAGTGTGGCACTCCAGACCCCCGTCTTCCAGCGCCGTCCTCACTGCGCTCACTCACCCTAGGTTACTGTGCCCACCATCAGTCCCCTGTGCGGAGGGCGCTGTTCCCCCCCCCCCCCCAAAGGCAGCCTGCGCCCCCAGCTCCGGACAGCTCTCCAACTCCGAACGCTCTCTCAGGGTTTGCCGGACCCCATGGTTCCTCTTCTTTCCTCCTGTCTCCCGGCTCCTTTTCTTGCCTCCTCTCAGCACCCCAGCTCCTAGCCAAGCGTTTTCCCACCCATCCTCATCCCACTTTCACTACCTCGCTCACTACCGACCCTCTCTCCACAGGCTCTCAGGTGGTGCTGTCCCCCCAGTAGTGGCTGTAGGAGCCAGAGTGGCACGGTTTCTGGGTGTGGGTTCTTTTGGAAACTCAGCTCCCTCCGGAATTTGCATCCTCCGGGGAAGGGACAGGGCTCCCAGAAAGCTGCATCTGGGGACTGGCTACGTATCTCCCCTCCCAGACTGTCGCCCCCCCACCCACTCCTCCCTACCCAAGGTCTAACTCGAATCTCTCTCCCGCTCCCGGTGTTTACGCCGCGTTTTAGTCTCCAGGACCCGTGGGGTGAGCCCCAGCCGGGACCGGAGCAGGGCAGCTGCCGCGGGCGTAGCCCCACTTGCGGGCCGGGGCTAGAGGGGCTGGCATCGAGGCGCTCGGAGCTCTCCTGCTCGCCCCTCCCTCTCCAGGGACTGGAGGGGGCTGGCGGGGGTGGGAGGGTTCGGAGGCGGGGGGGCTGACGCTCATCAATTCCGCTGCCACCTCCTCTGCAGCCCGGGGGGAGGCGACCGGGGGTGGGGCGGGAGCGCGGGCGAGGATTAAGACTCTTAAGTCGGGAGAAGTTTGCGCACAGCTCAGAGCTGGGCGAGAGAAGGCGCCCGGAAGGTGAGCCTCCTGGACTTTGGGGAGGTGGAAATAGGCATGGGGGAAAAACAGCCTTTTAGCCTATAATACAAGCTGGGTCTAGGTTTAAACCATCACTTAAAGCAGAAGTAAAGTGTCAGGAAATCGGGAGGGGGTAAGAAGAGGGAGGGCTCTGGACTAACGCAGTTTGCTCTCACGTCAAACTAGGACGCCAGCCCCCCAGGCACTGGGTGGGCTGCGCCGCGCGGCTCGCGGACCTTCCTGGGTTGGAGAGGTGCGCACCGTCTGCACCTTGCCCGGCGGCTGACATCTCCTGTTCAGGAGATGGGCGCTGGAGCTTGAGTTCCTGAGTCTCTGGAGCCACCACCTGCGAATGTCCTTCGCTTCTCCGGAGCTGTACCCAGCCGCCCTGTGAGACTATTCCAGGTAAGGAGGGTCTGGGAATGGACAGAACTTAAAGCTTTGGGATGTTCCCCGGGAATGGTGAACAGTGGAGGGGCAAAGGTACCTTGTTTTTTGATTGCAAAACTGCAGTTTGATTGTGGTGCTTGAGGTTCAGATGTAGGGTTCCCTTAGTCTCGGTTGCCTCACTTTACCCTTGACCAAAGAAAAGCTGGTTGTCCTGGGAGGGTGCTACAACTTAGGATTTCCTATTGAAGATTCCTGATGTGTGTGTGTGTGTGTGTGTGTGTGTGACTTTCTCGATGTTTCTTATATCAATTTTTTCTCAAAACTTTTATTTTCCAACTTATTGGGTATGAAAATTACGGGGCTGAGAGTTGTGGATTTTTTCCAAGAGGTGTTTATTGGCTAAAAAATAGATAATATCGGCATCTATGTGATGTGTCATGGTTGTTCTGGATATTGGAAATGAGTACAGTGGTGAATGGCGTTGCTTGTTAAGTCATGTTTTACAGAGAATTATTTTCCAACAATCATTTATGCATAGCAGCCATTCTTCACACCTATTAGGAAAAATATGTTGTGTGCGTAGTTTCCAAAAGGGTACTCTTTTTTCATGATGCTCTTTCCAAGCCTGGGTGAAAGACATCAAGAACAGTTCTAACAGACTAATTTTCTTCCCCAAACAGTCATTTTCCTTGAGGTGCAAGGAAATCCAATCAAAGTCAAAAATCAAGAATCCGGTTAGATTTTTAACCCATTATTCAGGCTTCACTTTGCAAATCTACCTAAGAAAAGTTCTATCTGAAAGCTTTACCTAACGTTATATGGTATATGCAAGACTAGAAGGCAGGGTTCCATCTGCCGATCTTCTGGAGACCCCCAACGATTTGGTGGCTCTAGTTAGGCTAACCCAAGACGGCTGTTCAAGGCTATTTGTTGAAAATTATTGGGTGATGGAGAGTGAAATGTTGAAAAGAAATCAAAGTGTGACCATGTATTTACTGAAACTAATCTTTAAATAGCAGAGTGTCCAAGTTTGAGTGTGTCTTAAATGATAAGAGAAAGCAAGTATTTTATACATTTGGGCCACTTTGGCTTACCGGTGAAGACAAAGTAGGGATGCTTTTTAGTATTGTGGGACTTATAATAGCGTGTTGCTAGCCTACTACATGTTCTCTTAAAGAATTCAGCTTTTAAAAGTGGAGATTGCTGGTTTTCTACACTAGCAACATGAAGGAAACTAAGGTGATTTGGATTTGCAAACATCTTTGTAGTTTAAGTCAGTATTCTCAGTGGGCACTCATTTCTACTCAATATTTTAACATAGCTGAGAACATCCGTCAGCTGGGATTTGTTTTGGTTCAATGCCTCTAATCTACAGTTAATTTTAGGAACTAGAGCCACAAGAATAATATTCAGTCATATTGTAAAATGCTCTAAGATTTCTTATTGACCACACCAATACATTGAGTAAACATGAAATCCTTATTATAACTTATTCACAAGAACACATAAATAATCTTAGAGTTGTATTGTTTTCATGATGCGTGGAGTTCAAGAAAATTAGCTGATATAAATATGGCTTCTGTTTCCCATTTTGTTATGTTTCTGAATTCCGGATAATGAATGATGGTGGATGGATAAAAGGTAGCATTTGCTTCAGTCAGTTAAAGAGATGGAGCTAAATCTTAGTATAGTAGTGTTGTGGCTACTCTGTTCTTGGTGAACTTCTTAGAGCCTTTAAATATTGACATGAATAAAGATATTATCTACTGTTGGTTTTTATTACATTAAAAATAAATTGGAAATAGGAGACGTGATATTTTCAATGATAACCTAAACCAGTGTTCTCAACTCAGGCTGCAAATTAGAATCAATGGGAGAGCTTTCAAGAAATTATAAGTCAATCCAGACCCTTTCCCAAACCAATTAAATCAGAATATCTAAGGAAAGGGGTCCACATTTTTATTTTTATTTTTATTTACATGATTTAACGTGCAGCCATGATTTGGAACCACTGATTGAGATGGTTCCCGTCGGATTTGGTAGAGCCTGTTAATTTTGGGGGGTCTTGATGAAAATAAATGCCATATGTTCTACTGTTGTTCTAATCTTTTTTCTTTAAGAAAATATATCTAATTTGATTTCCCAATTAGAAGAAAAAGAGGATTTTTTTTCCCGATGGTAGATGTTTAAACCATAATAGCTTCCGGGAAAAACATTTTTTCTTCTCTCCAGAAAGCAAGCTATTGAGTTTGAAGCTTACCTGACCATCCAGAAAATGGTTTCATAAATTAGCTCTAGCTTTAAGAGATGTTGGAAATAATGCTTTATGAAACATGGAATTTTATTTCATTTTTTCTAAGCTCTGAATGATGTGTAATGTGCAAATATGTACCCTTTTGAAGGACAGAAGGAGGAAAAGACTACCATTCTCTTTGGCACGCCAGCTAACATACCCTGGGTGCCAACTATGTTCTAGCATTTTCACATAAATTATTTTAAGGCTCACAATAGCTTTGTGAGGTACCAGCTATTATTTTGATTTTACATATGAGGAAATTAAGGACCCATCAGGTTAATGAACTTGCTCAAAGCCACAAACCAAACAAATTTGTCATGTATTTGAACCCAAGCCTTCTTATTCTAAGTTTAATACTATTATAAAATATCTATGTATAAACATTTTTTTTTAATTTAAAGGCAGCATTTTAAAAAAAGTAATATTGGTTAAGAGCACAGATTCTAGAATGGCTCTGCTTGTGTTTTCAGCCTGGCTCCATCATTTTCTAAGAAGCTGTCCATTTGGGGGCAAGTAATCTAACCTGCCCATGCCTTAATTTCCTTTGTAAAAGGAGGTTTCTCTAATGAGAATTAAATGAGCTAATATTTGTAAGTCACTGTGGGTAGGTGCCTGGTGCATAGTAAGTTCTATGTGTTGTATTTTTTAAAATGTCATTCATTAAAAAATATTTTTGATTGTTTATTATATGGCAAGCCTCACATGAAGCCTGAAGAGAACATAAACAAATAAGTCATGCCCCTATACTCAAGGATTCTGTGTCTAACAGAGAATGACCAATACATAAATAATTGTTCCACTCTGGTGTGAGATTTTCTTCCAGTTTAATTATAATCAAAAGCAATTATTTTGTGTGACAACTGTGTGGTTTTCAATGTTAATATGATCTTTCAGGGCTCCATATAATGAGTATTATGAAACCAATTGATAATATATTGTACTGTCACAGTGGTATTCATTTGTTTTCAATTCTATCAAAACACAGGAACCAATATTAATTAACATCTGTCTCCGGCTTTACTTTATCAGTTTAGAAAACTGGTACTATGGAAAGGTTTGGGGTCTCTAAAATTTCATTTTAATATTTAGAGGCAATTTAGAGAATAATTTAGAGGCAAAGAATTGGTAGAAAATGTCCTCAGAATCTCTTCTCAATACTTCTAAGTGCTATTTTCATGCATTGGTTTTCTGAAAAGAGTGTTATCTGATTAGAATGTAGTTTGGGGTTCTTGGGGGGTTTTTTATTTTGTTTTGGAAATCATTTTAAGGTAGGAAATGTTGATCAAGGAGTCCAGTGAAAGGTCTCTAACACAGGGCTGGCCCGGCAAGAGTATCTCATTGGAGCTGGCTATGCGTCTACCACTGCCCCTGCCCTGTGTCGCATGATACCTGTCGCATGATACCTCCAGGGTGCCTGAGGTCTAAGTCTGTCTTTGTTCAAATGAGAAGCCTCTCTTTATTACAAATAGCATATAAATTGGTACTCTTTGTAAATGAGAAAGACAATGCTCTAAACCTAAGGAGCTATTTCTCAAAGAAACAAAGTCCCTAGCTCGGTGAAATAGTTTCTATTTTTGCAATCAATATTTAACTATTCTACCTCATTGCCATTTCCATTTGCAAATGTATGTCCTTCTTCTCTCTTATCAAGTCTCAAGGCTATTCCCAGTTTTCCTCACAAATGCTGTTTTTCTTCCTCCTACTTTCACTGCCCTCCCTTTATTTTGAGCTTTTCTTATTATTTTTAACAAAATAATTAAACATTCTCCTAATCTTTGGTCACATTCAGCCTCTGTGACGCAGTCAGTGTTATACAACACAGTCGGACTTATGTTCTAAGCTCCCATTTTGTCACCTTCCATTCATAATTATTCGGTAATTGCTAAGGAACCATAAGGAACCATTTTCGGTAATTGCTTAGGACCCCTCTTTAGCCTAGCATTTAAGATATTTTATGATGTAATTCCATTTTACCTTTCCCATCCAAGTCAAGTGGGAAACTGCAATGACTCCCTGATTCCAGTTCTGAAGCCATAATGACGCAGCAAAAATTGACTCCCAGTGTGGAGTCCATCCTTCACTTTCAACCCTTGTGCCCTTGCCTGTCAACCTCAGTTTATATTCTATTGCCTCAAAATTGAGGTGGGTAGTGGGGGGGAGCCCCTTCCATCTGGGGTTCGGTGGTGAAGCTGCATTGCTTTGATTTTTGCTTCTTCCCACAGCCCTAGTCCCCCAAATTCAACATTTCAAATCTTACCTTCCTCCATCACGCAAAATGGCTTACTCATTCTCCGTAATACATCCAACAAATTTCTATCCTTAGAGCTTTGTTCGTATTTTTAAGCTCGGTACATATTTATTAAATGCTTATTATGTCCTAGTCAGGGGTTCTTGTGACAGGTTACAGTTCCTGGCTTCCTGGGGACTGCGGGACACAGACAGACCAAGAGACAGTTACACAACCATCTGGTAAGTACTCCAATAAAGAAATGTCATGAATGTTCTGGAAGCTGGGAGGAACAGCACCCAGCAGGGCATCTGGGAAGATTTCTGAGGGAGATGACCCTAAAGGGGACATGACTCAGCATTGATATGACAAAGCAGAATGAGCCGAATAAGGAGGGGAAGCGATGAAGTGTGTTAGAGGCAGGACATGAGGCTCTAAAAAGCCTGGATGTTTGAAACAACACGGTGATTTTGGGAAACCATGGGCGTTTGGGCTGGTGCTGGTGAGGTAGTGGGGCATGTGGGTCACCGAGAGGCTTGTGAGCCTGCCTTGCTAAAGGATTTGCATTTTATCATGAAGACAGTGGGGCTTCTTGAAGGAGTTAAAGTAAGGGACCGAAATAATCAGATCTGCTCTTCTGGTAGATCACTGCAGCAGGAAGACAGGAGGGATATTAGATTGAAAGAGCAATGGATACAAATTAACTGAAAGCCCGGAGCCTTATTGCACTAACAGAGGGGATAAACAGTTAGGGTCACCTAACTGGGTGGAAGGGGAGATAGAAAAGGGAAGAAAACAATCAGGAGATTATTGTAGGGATAGCTTTGGTGGAAGTGGGTATATGGTAGAAAATGGAGGTGGCACGAATGAGGAAAATAGGCAATAGTATGATCAAGCCTAGGTTTCTTTCACAAATAATAGGAGAGATGGACGTCATTCACATCATCTGGACAAGGAATATATTAGGGACGGAACTTAAAGAATTTAATTTGGAACGTGATGCATTCAACTTATTCATGTGACGACATCCAGTAAAAGTAGATACAGAAATTTGTGGCTGGAGACAGCATTTTGTTTTAGAGATATGGATTGGGAGACATAAGTCTGTCTCTCTATTTCAGCTGATGGTAAAAGAATGGAGGATTTCACCCTCAGAGAAGTAAAAACTGAAAAGAGAGAAAAAGGAAGTAAAAAAAAAAAAAAAGCCAGAAAAATTTTTAAAAAGAATAGGTCAGAATCCCAGGAACACCAGTTTTTGTTTTTGTTTTTTTAAGGTACAAGGGTCTGCAAAAAAGATGGAAATAAAAGGCTAGATGAAAGGAAGAAGCACAGGAGCAAGTGGTTTTGTGGAAGCCACGGAGAAAAAAAAGTGGGCACCTAAGCAGGACGTCACAAGTAAATCAAGTGGGATAGGAAGTGAGAGATCGCAGTTGGATTGAATTAAGAGCAGTTTCTATAGTGGGTTGAGGAAGAAAGGAGAAGGGAGGAAACGGAGACACCGAGTGTCCACAATAATTTCAGGCACTTTGACGTGGACTCTTTATTTTATTTACCTTTGAAATGTTACAGTCCACTAGAGTTTAACTTAAATGCTGCTTCCTTCTGTTAGCCTTACTTGGGTGGTCAGT
Organism: Mellivora capensis; assembly: GCA_004024625.1. Classification (NCBI taxonomy): domain Eukaryota; kingdom Metazoa; phylum Chordata; class Mammalia; order Carnivora; family Mustelidae; genus Mellivora; species Mellivora capensis. Next base: position 26,691 of record PISX010012528.1, read on the forward strand.
GACCCCCCCAGGCAAGATGTAATATCACATCCTGATATCTCTTTCCTTAGAGCTTCTGGAAGTACCACGCAGCATGCAAACGCGTGTGCATGTGTGTGTATAAAGTATTCCCTTTTGTCATTCATTCATTGAAATAAACTCTCTTAATGTTTTTTTTATAATAGGGTACGGGGGGGTAAACATGGGTTTCATAAGCCCCTACCTTCGGGGATTACAATTTAGAAATCCCGGCATTTCTGCATCCAAATATTTCTTAGAAGGTTTGTCCACCCAGAAGTTGCACGGGTGAATTTTTCAGGGAAAAATATCACTTTTTGAATCAGAAATTATACCATTTTCTACTTGTCTTCTGGTACTATAGCTTCCCTTTTCTGTTGGGGAGCTCTGTTAATTTTTCTTATTTTCTTACTAGATTAAAAAGTACAGTCATCCTTTTATGCCGTATTCCGCAGCACGTAGAGGAGACTTTCTTTTCTCTTAGTGACACGAGTTAAACTTACCTAAATGTTGCCCTAGATATGGTGCTTTTTTTCCCCTGAAATTATTTTTGTCACATTAAGCCTTAAATGTTTCCTCTTTTAAGGTATCAACTAACCGTTAATCCAGAGATTTCAGCCCCTTCTTTCTGGTATCCTCCAAATCAGTAAACCATCCACATTTCTCACCCCGGGAACTACTATTTTTGCCTTGAGTCAGTGTTGACTCGAAGAACCAACTCTGTTTTCTTCAGTCAGCAAGCCTTACCTGGATGGTCAGTGACCAGCCCCCTCCCCAGGCAAGAAGTAATATCACATATTACATTAAAATAAATATCATAGATTACATTAAACATAGCTCACATATTCAGAACATTGCATTCATCTTAAGCATGCAGAACTGTTTTCCAGCTGCCCCCCATACACTTTCTTAGGCACAAAGTATATATCTCTTTGTCTCCGTGCCTCTTGCACTAGACTGAAGCTAGTTAGCTAGTATTTATACCTCTGTAGACAGGGGGATTAAAAAATGGGACTTTCCTTCTCATACTCCCAGTATGGACCAAAGCCCTGGAAGCAATTAATCCTAAATTGTTTGAATAACTGACCGTCAGCAAGTTAATGTCTCCGAGACTTTAGGAATACCACTAAAATAATAACAAACCCAGCTACAGGTCATGGAGCCCTGGCTGCGTGCTGGATACCGTGGTGCTTAGTCATTATCATGACAATCATGGGGAGTTACCCAGCCCATTCCACAAGGAGACAGACTCCGAAATCTCATGTGACGCACCCAGATTCACGCATCTCCGAAGCACCAGGGCTCGAATTCAAACCCAAGTTTACCTAATGCCAAAAGATTGTGCTCCACTACTGCAGTCAAATGACCTCTTGATGGTGATTTGGAGATCTTTTTATTATAATTTGTATATATTGTCTTGCATGATCAGGGCCTTCAATAAGAGAATTCGGAGCCCCTCTTCATGGACTTTAAAGTCACTCTTTTTGGAGGCTTTCAGCTCAGCTTTCCAACCGACGGGGGCTGCGGGAGCTGTGACCACCACCACGACCTGGCCTTTTGGGATACCCTGTGGTAGTCCAGGTTCCTGCTCTGGAGCAAGGGGATGTTCCAGACGACGACACACATATGCTGGAACGTCCAGCACCACAATAAAAATGCGAGGAGTGATACAGTTCTAGGAATTTAGGTTTTTTTTGCCCGACCCTAACTTAGTTCTACGAAGTACCTGTTAAATCAATTTTTTATAAACACAGATGAATTTGGTGTCAGCCAAATATGAAAGCTATATTTATCCTTTCCTGGAGCCCAAAAGTAATGGCACTTCTGGCAGGACCATCCTAAGAGGGGAAAAAAAAGCCTCTTTGATAATAATAATTGTTAAAGGAAGGCTCTGCTGTTTGAGGAAATTTCCTCTCTAGCAGAGTGTTCATAAAGTCAACTGGGGCAGCAAGGGAAAAGGGAAAGGCAAACTGCCCGTGCTGCCAAATTTAAATTTCAAATGGACTTGACTCATATATTAATTAACCCAAACTTCAGCATAATTATTTGTCTCTAACCTTAAGTCTGATAGACAGAATTCTTGCAAGGATGAAGGGTTATTGTAGAAAAGATCTATGTTCACAGACATTGAGATGGGATCTCTTTAGCCCAAGATTCAAAGAAATTCATGACACAGAGAACACAATAATGCAAATTGCTTTAGCACCTCATTCCCTGGGCCTACTACAGGGTTAAAAGGTCAGGACAATATTAGAACACTTTTTCATTCCTAACATCATATAGACTGCAAAGATGGCATTAAGGCAAAATCCCAGCAAAGTGGTGAGTGATCATTGTTGCTCGAGGGCCAATTCAGGAAAAACAAGAATTTACTGGGTTGCTTTTCTTCCCATTCAAAATGAAAATAATTTTATTGCATCCAATGAGAAAAATGTATATTCTTGCAAATTAGATATATTATTTTAGTAAATAGAAGGTCAGTGAGAAACTTGGCCTTTCTTCTTAGCTACTGAAATATTAATAATCTGGGCAAATTTGAGGAGTAGTGACTTGGAGTCAGCAAATATCAAAACTGGAAGTTATAGCCTCATTGAGCTGCATTTTAATTTGTTAAAGAGGCATTCCTCGTATATGAGGTAATGTCATACATTTTCTTGGTAACTAATATTTTATCCTTATTATTGATCAGGAGTTCAGTGCTCTCATGAAAGAGGAGCTGAGGTAGAGATGACATATTTATTATTTCTCCATCAGTAGGTGACAGTGCCGCCTTGAGAACTCCAGCCTTTGGACTCCATGCCCAGTGCTCTCCTTGAGAGGCTGCAGAATTGCAGGAAGTCGGGAACATTCACACACACACACAAAATTCACGTGAATGGCCTCATACATAACCACAAGGAAGGTTGAACACTAAATAAGATGCCCTAAACTATATTGCATAAGAGGCAGAGCCTGTCTCTAGTGTCCCGTCTCTTCTCTTACCTTCCCGATCACCTCCCACTCATAGCATTCCCATTTATTCCAGAAGCCTGCTTTCCTAAGGAAAACCCCCACTGCTTGAGTCTTTCTACAACCTCCCCCTCAGCTCCTTTTTGCTTGCCAAAACCAATTGCTTTTCTCTTACTCTATTCCTATAAACACTGCTCCCTGCAGGTAATATAGTCGTTGAATAAAACTCTATTCCCTTTAGGAAAAAAAATATTTGCATTATCAATGATTTAGGAGCTAATTCTTGAACCTGGCATTTCCCGCTGTGTGCTCTTCGATCAAATCAGTTTGGATCTTTATTCCCAAGCTTGAAACTTTATACTACACACCAGCCAACTAAAAGCTGTGAGAAGTGGGCTTCGCTGCTTATCCATCACTTGTAATGCCGACCGCTGCTGTCATCTCTTGCCCAGGCCACCGCAACAACTTCCTATGTGGTCTGCTCATGAGGCCTTGTGCCTCTCCCCGCCATGTTCTCTGCTCAGCACCCAAAGGGAATCTTCAGATGTAACCCAGATCAGGTATCCCCTCAGTCCACAACCATTTAACAGCTTCTAAGGACACCTAAACCCATGCTCGCACTCGTCACCGTGGCCTCGGGTTCCTCTGTGACCCGGCAGCCACAGCCTACTGTTGTAGCCTCATCTACCTGGACCACTCACTCCACCATGCTGATCTTGATCCATTCACTAGAAGACACCATGCCCTTTCCCCCTCTTGCCCTCACCCTAGCCCTTCCCTCCATCTGGAATGTTCTTTCACCCATTTTCACATGGTTAGCTGCGTCTCTTACTTCAGACCTTAGCTTAACTGTCACTCCCACAAGGAGGCCCGCCATAGTCCCCGCACTTTCTGACGTATGCGTTTGCCCTACTAGCCTCCACCTCAGCAACTTGCTTATTTCCTTCATAATAGTCAATACAGTTTGTAAGCGTTTTATTTTTGTGTCTGACTCCACATTTCTTGTCTTTTCTTCTTTCTATCTTTTATTTTCTATCACCTGCGTTAGAATATAAATTCCATGAGGTCTGTCTTGTTGACTCTCTTAATTTCCAGCACTCGAAATAAATGTCTATTCAACAAAGTGAAGGCATACATCCATTCAATCTTGTCCTATCCACGGCACTTCTCAATTTATGTGACCGATAAGATCTTCTTATGGTACACCAACTCTTGGTATCTGGCTGAAAATCTTCGGAAAATCTGTCTTTTTGAAAGGAAGTAAAGATAGTAGCAGGAATTTTAAGTAGTGATGCAAGTGTGACTTGGGGGCAGGTGAGCCTTTTTGATAAAATTCAAATCTCCATGAAACTTTTCATAGTAGGATTGACCATCTGGTGTCATATCCACAAGATTAAAGGGGACCAGTACCCAGCAAGGCAAAACCATACCCAAGCTTATAAGAGCTGGTTTTAATCTATATCACCCTTGGAGGATATGGAGTTTTTAAAAACCAAATCACTTTTGTAAGTTATTGTAACTATATCTGCTGTTCATGGCCTTTATTGCATCTAAAGTTTTTTTTATCAACTATGTATTTCATCTGGCTGTCTTCTTGCCTGTATTGAAAGGCAGGCATTTCTAAGTAAGAACTTTTCACAAATTATTTGGTTCAAATGAGATTTTTTTAAAAATAAGTATTTCAAGTTACAGTATGTGAAACTAGCTGGAATGAGGACACCCCTTCATTATAGCCAATTTATACAAGGTGGGGTCTTAGAAATTAAATTATGGTGTTGGGGTTGACCAGATCATAGTCTAAATGGAGCCCAGTGTGAAATTTTGATCAATATCAGACTCCCAACAAGGTTATTTCCAGTTTTTAAAAAGAGTATCTTTTAAAACCCTTCTAGGATAAAAAATATATTTATTGAAATATTTTAATAATGCTGATAATGGTAATAGTAACAGTTACATAGAACTTACTATTGAGCCAGTAATATATACATATTTATGTATATATATAAAATGTATATACATATATACATATTTATGTATATTACATATAAAAATATAAATATATTATAGATGTTAATATACTTCATCCTCACAGCAGGCCTCTCAGGTAGGTACCATTATTATCTTCTTTACCCAATGAAGAAACTAAAGCACAGAGAGGTAAGTCACCTATGGAAGAACACACAGCTAACCCATGACAGCTTTGGAAATGAAATCAAGGAGGTCTGTCTCCAGAGTAAGTAAATGTTAAAATCTTAACAAAGCTTGTTATAATGATATAATATGTCTTTCAGTTTTGCATTCTTGCATGTCTTTCAACAGCAGATCCATGGATTTCTCTCTTTTTCTCAGAAAATAAAAGAATTAAATAGTAGTTTTCCTAATTTGTTCTAAATACGAATCTTTACAGCGGTCATGAAATGTACCCATGCTAATAGTATTCCACGCTGCCCTGTGGTTTACAAGAAGAGGAAATTGTACTTTGCCAAGCTGACACCTCATTCATAAAAAGCAGAGTCAAATGTAAAAACTTAATCTGTTTTTATTATTGTAACTTCTGCTGCAAAAATGCAGAACACACCTCATAACAAAATATGATTTTAAATAGAATTTCCAAACTATATTCTGATTACTTACATGAAAATTAGTCAGAAACCCATGATATGTATGGTCTTAATGATGTGGGGGGAAAACATGGTCTAAAAATGGCAAGTACAAATACATCGAATTTTAATTAGTCTAAAAATGGTCAAGTTTCCTAGTCACTCACTTGGAGATGATAAACTTTCCAAGATCTATTTTGGAGCATGCCAATTCTTTTCCATGTGTTCTAAGTGGTCTCATTTCCCTATGCGATGACTACGTTGGCACTCGGAGTACTTGTGCAACGGGAGAGATCTAATCAGATACTCAAAGGAAAATCTGTGTGTACTTCCATGTTCAAGATGCTCAGCCACTTGCAAGTGATTTTTATTTGCCATCTCCAATCTGTTTTAATTTATTACCATATCTGAAGTTTTTTTTCCTAATATTACAGTTCTCTTATTTACTGCTCTTAAATTTTTCATGCATTCTATGGTGTAATGTGTTTTACTCAAAAGCTCCCCCCCCCCACTGTTACAGCTCATTTTAAGAATAATGAAAGAAAGAATAGGAAAACATGTGTGTCAGGGATATTTCACAGAATATTGATCTAGAACCTAACTGCTTTACATTAGATTATCCAATTTCCCTGTGAATCAAGTCATTTTTCCAGCAGTAGAGAGAAGGCCAGGAAATGAATGCACCAGAAAGTGAGAAGCTTTTATCCTCCAAAGTTGCAGGAAAGTGTAATCAAATTCATGGGGAAAAAGAATAGAAGAAAAAATGTGTATACAGCACAAAGAGATACTTTCATATGTTTTACTTCAATGTAGCTGGAAAAGAAAATCTACTCTTAACATTTCTTCTGTCAATTTGACATGATGCTATATTCTAAGCACTACAGAAAAAAAACACTTTAGGATCTTTGCCCTTTCTCAGCCTCAAACTATTACAGGATAATATTTATATGATCCTCAGTAATGCAAAATATCCCCTTAGGATAGGAAAAAATAAATAAAAGCACTTGGTCTTTAACACAGAAACTTGTCTTGAATGCTTTTGAAGATTGGTCAGTGTCCCTAATAGAAGAGGACAGGTCACCATTCCATTCAGTTTAGGTAACCCTCAAACAAGTAAATTAGTCAAGTCAATTTAGCAGAAGCCCAAAGGTTCATAAACATTGCATTATAGAATGCATTTATACCCTGCCTAAATTTTTCCCTTCCAGAAATCCAAAGTTGACAAACTTAGAAAGGTTATGATTCAGAGCAGACTGACTGGTGATAGCATGTTGAACCTCGAAAGATGAGACAGAGCCTACTTTCTTTTCTACTTCTCTCTTGATTTAACAGTCATGGATTTTTCTAAGCTCTTCCCCCGCCCAACCCTGCCACCTCTAACATAACAAAAACAATACATTTGAGCTCTTCTTCATATTTGTTAAAAGAGCCCACCTTGGGCGCCTGGGTGGCTCAGTGGGTTGGGCCTCTGCCTTCGGCTTGGGTCATGATCCTACGGTCCTGGGATCGAGTCCTGCATTGGGCTCTCTGCTCAGCAGGGAGCCTGCTTCCCCACCCCCCCACCCACCCCCACTCTGCCAGCCTCTCTGCCTACTTGTGATCTCTCTCTCTCTCTGTCAAATAAATAAGTAAAATCTTAAAAAAAAAAAAGTGCCCACCTCAAAATTTCAGGATAAAACCTCTAGTTTTAATATACCGGGGTTTGCCAATAAAAGTTATCTCTCACCATCAACTTTACATATGCATACCCATTCCCAGCCTTCATTTGGATTTTTAAGCTCTACTTATGTTAATTTATGTTAGCCCATGATTTACTTGTATATTTGAGGAATTTTCAAAGGAGCATAATACCTCTCTATCATGTTCCCTCTTCTCAGTCACTTACTTGTAGTCTTCTAAAATAACCTCATACCATTCCCTACTCCTTAGTATACATTCTTGTGGATGATTAGAGCAGATCTTAGAGGTCCTAATCCAACTCCTTCATCATGTAAGTGAAGAAATAAAAGAGACGGGACTTCTCCAGTATCACACAAGTGTATCAGTTCCATCGCATGGTGGATTAAACAATTTTAGATTTGAATAGAGAGATGTGTGTTAGAAAGAAAATAAGACTTTCTTCATTGAAGAGCCATGATTATAGAAATATAGGTATATAGGCTGTTTATCCCTCCTTTTTTGACTCCATCACTGTCCAGATCTCAGACTCCCCCCTAAATTAATCAAAAGAAGGGTCACGATCCAGACATAGACGCCATGGTGACAGGTGGGCAAGAGGTATGGGAGATGCACAGCATCTCGGCTGACTCTCTGAGTTGCCCAGGCTAGTGAACACCTAAAAATATAGATTTAGGTAGGAAAGAAAGCAAACCTGTGGTCTTACTATTACTCATTGTATCCAAGCTGGAGATTTTTTTTTTATTGTAAAGCTTTCATCTTGTTTTCTTTTGTTTTCATAGTAATACTTTTTAAGCAGAGCTCCAAAATAGACATCACAGAGTTTTTTAAGTGATCATCATGCATGTGTTTTGCTTTTAGGATTTTTTAGTGTGCATGTTTAAAACATTCCCAAGGTGGTATGTTGATGAAATTGCCTTCATGCATACAGGACTTTAAGGGACAAACAAATGGAACAGGTAACATGATGGGGGATTGGATGGAACCTGGGACAGAATTCCAAATAGGGCAGAAAAGAGGGGTTGGGAAGAGCCAAAGACATCATCTCATTTAAGCTGTGCAACAACCCTGCAAGCTGGTTATTTTTATCTCCATTTTACAGATGGGAACACAGAAAATCAAAGAAGCTAAATAAATTAATAATAATAAGAAGAAATAAGAATAAAATAATTATTATAATTGTTAATAATAACATGTTAATAAGTTGATTTTAAAACTAAAATTTTCAAGGGCTAATTATGGTGGTTCCTGGACAAATTATCCTGTTTAATTTTCACAATAATCACAGGCATTATTATTATTATACCCATGTTACCTGCAGAGAATGGTGAGACTTAGGAACTTAAAGAAAGTCGATATATATTGAAGAAGAGGGAGGATTTAAGCCTGGGCAGCCTAAGCTTGGAGCCCATGGTTTGAATTGCTATCCTGGACTACTAAAAGCAAACATGCATTCTCACCTAGGTCTGTTTGCTTCCCGTCCATAGTTTTTCAGCTTCCCTCGTGGCTTTTAAAATAATGATCTTCAAATTTGGTCTGGTGACCCATGTTGATCCATGATGGAGTTTCCCTGTTTGGCAGCAAAATAAAAAGATCAAAGACAATGTCAAGAGTTTCTCCTACTACTAAGTGTGTTCAGTTTAAAGGACCACACTTTGTTCTGAGATTACATTCTTCCTTTTCTGGAGCAAAAGTATCCCTTCTTTTCATCTAATGATGATGATAATTGATTATACTTTAAAAAAATTCTTTATTTTAAAATTAAAAATTGATCAACACTACGACCCCCTCCCCCACCTCACATGAGGGACAGTGGGCAAGGAATTGTATATATTCATAAAATTTAAAATTTGGGGCTCTTTTGAAAAAGAAAAAGCCTGCTGTTAGGGAATGAGGGGTAGTACATGAAGCAAACTACAAATTTGCCCAGGACTAACCCTTGTGTTCGTGGGTATCACTTTTTAGTTTTTAAACACCTTACAAAGAAGCATGTTACCCTTAAAATTATCAGTATATAAATATATTTTTCTAGAAAAGCACACTACATACACAAAGGACCTGAGCTTTGGTGGAACTACTATGTACACAGTTTATAAAATGCTTCAAATTCAGCCTCTCATCTGACCTGTACACAAACTTCCCAACCCTGGTACTATTTTAACAGGAAGGGTGTTGTCTTTAGAGGACACAACAGGATATATTCCTTATTAGTATCGTTTGGCCCCTCTTAGCCTTGATTTCCTCTAGGAAAGGAATTATTTCTATCTCACAGGACCATTTCACGAATTTCTAATAAAGTAAGAAAAGTGCCACACATGGAATAAGGCGTATAGCAGTCAATAACTGCTGTTTATTCTTGCAATTATTATGATATCCATTTTATAGGGGAGAAAACTATAGCTCAGATTAAAATGAGCCAACATAGTTCATCCAGTTAAGTAGTCCAGTGACAGATTTGGGCTTGAACCCACTTTTACCCATATCCCAAAGCTTCTTTTGGTTCTTTCTCACCTGCAGTTCTATATGAATCCTAAACCTTCTTTTCGCTATCCCACCCTACAACTCCAATAACGGGAAAAACCTGAGAAGTGCCTTTGATTTAAACGTGCCTCCATCATTCTTTCAATGATGCTGTCCATATGGACACAGCACATAAACTTTTCAGAAGGAAAATCAGATGAGATTTAAAATGATGTACTGTGTATATCAGTCCAAGAAAACTAACATTAAAACAAGTACAAGTCGGAATGGAAATTGTAAAGATCACCAGATGATATGAAAAGAAAGATCCTGCAGTGCATAAAGGAGGCAGTAGCCAAAGGTCATCAGTTTAATAGGAAGATTAAACTTAAAGTGAACCCATAATTTTTATATCTATAAAAAGGGCTTATTGTGTGACTAGTGCATACCAGCAGATATATTTTCCTAAATTACAAGACACCAGTAGTAGTCAGTGTGTTGTGTGTGTGTGTGTTTTTTTTTAAACTACCTGAAGAGTGGCTTCATCTCCCTGGGATAGAGAGTGGCTTTAATTGTCAATGGGAGATTAGGAAAAGTGGGCATCTCACTGATTCCTTAGTCAAAAAGAGCTTTGTTTTCCTCGCAATCCTAAAGAATAAGAAGTTTCTGTCTTTTTAAAGAGAAAGGAGAAGTACGACATATTTCAGACCTCAGAGGCCAGCAAATGAGGAAGGAAAGCCAATTCCTTTTCTTTTCTTTCAGAGGGATTTTCTTTTAATAAAACACACTCTAGAGTTCCATCTCTTGTTTTGAATTCATCAGAAATCTGGATCTTAAATAGCTACCTCTAAAATATTCAGAGACAAGTATAGACTGAATATACAATACACTGTGTTGTGAGAATGCGGATCTTGAACTTAAAGAACGTAACAGTTATTAATTGAGTTCCATCTCTTCCTGTGATTTAGGGTGCAAATTTGCAGCAGAGAGCTTGTCACATGGTGTGTCAGCCACCAGATGGGGACCATACAAGGCTGGATCTCCAAAGGGGAAGTAAAGGGCTACACAAGAGACAGGGACACCAGTGAGAGTGAGAGACAGCAGGAGATAATGGCTGAGAATCTTACCTGCTTCACCGATTCATGAAAATGGATTGAAAACATTTATATTTAAAGTCCAACATATTTCTTTAAAGCTTCACTTTCCTCATTAAAAGGAATGAGTAGAAATAGTCAAAAACCTTTTTTTCCAAGTACCTGAGTATCTTGCCAGCAACTCACCACCGCTCCTCAAGGTGACAAAGCGGAGAGAGTCAGAGCATATAGTTTGGGGCCTTGCAGGTTTTTTTCAGGTAATGCGAATATTTTAGATGAAGTAGTCAACTTGACTGATATTACCAGTAAGTCATTTTGCTATGCCACAAAAGGGCAATGGCCTCAGTACAGAACCCATGTGGATGGAGAAGGCACTTCTTTTTTGCCTCTACTCTCATCATCTTTACTTTTTTTTGAGAAAGAGAGAGGGAGGGAGGGAGGGAGAGGGCATCTGCATGCCTACCTGCAAGTAGGGAGGGGCAGAGAGAGAAGGGGAGAGAATCCCAAGTAGGCTCCATTCCCAGCGTGGAGCCCGACTCAGGACTCGATCGAATGATCCTGAGATCATGACCTGAGCTGAAATCAAAAGCAGGACGCTTAACTGACTGAGCCACCCAGGGGGGGCCCTACCATTTTTAAATTTTTTTAAGAGAGAGAATGCTGAAGATCCACTTTCTTTGCAAATTTTAGGTACACAATACGGTAGTATTAACTATAGTCATCATGCTGTGCGTTAGAAGGCACTTCTCAATAGGCAAGCTATGGAAAACCACAACAGCCTAGTTTTGCTGAGCCGCAATCATGGGAATGGTTTGTTAGGGGCTGGGAGCAGAGAGCAGAAAAGTTTTGGTTTATTAAAATCCGTTTAAACAGTTCTGCCCCATGGACAGTGTATGCGAATCTTGCTAAGAAGGAGGCACTACAGAAAGTACCTAACTTGCCTACCAATTCCTAAAGTTACAGCTGACTGCCAGTCTTACCATATTTTCTCAACTAATTCGTCCCAACTTCTCTTTTATCCTCATGACGTGGAAGTTGACGACAGAGACAAGGAGTTTATTAGTTGTCAGATTCTTTAACTCCCCATATCCCCTTCTTTTGCACTGAAACTTCTGCCAGCAACAGAGTCACTTGGAGGGGTTGTTTAAACATGGATTGCTGTTCCCACCCCAGAGTCTCTGATTCAGTCTAAGGTGGGGCCCCAAAATGTGCATTTCTAATAAGTTCGCAGGTGATGCAGGTGATTTTAGTCCAGCTGTCAAGTCACAAATACCTCTCAGGTATCCCTTTCAACAGGCTCTCTTCCCCACCCCTTCCATAGTTCAAGGGTTTTCAGTCTGAGTCCGTCATGCCCCTGTCTATCCAGCCTTACATTAGCCTGAGCATTTCCCTGGCCAGTGTCAGCAAAACATCAACAACACGAAGCTGTATTTTGAGTGAAGCATTTCAGATGCTTCGCCTCCTCACTGCCCATGTCTCTGATATTCTCTTTCCTCCTAATATTTCCAGTACTTTCTTTCCAATATTTCCAAATTGATATCAGAAATAGCCGGTGAAGAAGAAAAATGAATTGTTTTCCTCCTTTATTTTTCTTCATTCCAGCTACATTAGTGTCATAAAATTTTTATTATTAAAATAAGTAAACTTTTATTTAAAAGATAATCAAGAACAGAAAGCCATATGAAATCTGCCCTCCGCTCTGGACATCTCACCAGTCTTTGAGAGATACAGAAAGAACCTGAAGCTCTATTTATTTCAAATGGCATTGGTTTAGCTCACGGAAGGTGGAAGTTCCAAGGAGTAGCTGTTTGTTCCTCCTAGAAAAAAATAGCGGAGTACATAGTATACTTTTAACTAGTACAAATAGTACATAGTTGTCAAACCTTCATATACAAAGAAATAAAGATCTTACCAATATGACTGCTTTTAAAACTACTATAGCTGGTGCAGTAATTACATAGAAGGCAGAATTGCTTTATTTTTTTTCCTAAAAATTAGATATAGGATAATCATTACAAGGGTGTTTATACCTTTGTTTTACATTATTTTTTTGGATTTACTTAACAATAAAAAAGTTTTAAAGAAAGGCAAAAAACATATGGGTGTAAAAAAGACTGGTAGATTTAAGTTTGTTTACTCAAACCACATATATTGAATGCCTACTCTGGGCTAGGTGTTGTTTTAGTCAATGGAGATGCAACAAGGAAAGACAAACAAGGACATACTTGTCTGGATGCATTGTAATGTAGAAGATCGGTGATGAATAAATATAACCAAAAGATAAAAAGAGTTAGGGTCTTGCCTTATCAAGGGTCAAAGCATACCATGAGACAAGTAACTAAAATGCCATGGTGTTGACACAGAAGAGGATAAATAGGTAAAGGGACAAAAATAAAGAGTGCAGAAATACCTTGGAATTTGGTAGATGATTACATCTGCATTTCAAATGAGTGATAAAATAATAGGAACCTCAAAATACAGAATTTCTTGGCACCATGCTCAGAAACAAATAGTGATATATTTCAGGTCTAAGTACAAAAATTAAAACTGTAAATGTACTTCAAGGAATTTAAGAGAATATGTTTGTTCATAATCTAGGTATTTTTTTTTCCAAAGATTTTATATTTATTTGACAGACAGAGATCACAAGCAGGCAGAGAGGCAGGCAGAGAGAGAGGAGGAAGCAGGCTCCCCGCTGAGCAGAGAGCCAATGTGGGGCTCGATCCCAGAACCCTGAGATCATGACCTGAACGGAAGGCAGAGGCTTAACCCACTGAGCCACCCAGGCGCCCCCATAATCTAGGTATTCTATGCATTATGCAAAACCCAAAAGCCCAAAAGGAGGAGAGGGGTAGTGAGAGATTTGACTATACCTAAATGCAAAATTTCTATAAAGTGGTAATTTCTGCAAACAAAATTATAAGTCAACTAACAACATGAGGAAAGTAATTGCAACATAAAGAACAAATAATCTTTATTGCATATATACTCTGTACCAAGCATCATCTTAAAAACTAACAAACACTTTTATTTTTTTTATTTTTTTTAAAGATTTTATTTATTTATTTGACAGAGAAAGACATAGTGAGAGAGGGAACATAAGCAGGGGGAGCAAGAGAGGAAGAAGCAGGCTTCCCGCTGAGCAGGGAGCCCCATTCGGGGCTTGATCCCAGGACCCTGGGATCATGACCTGAGCAGAAGGCAGACAACTTAACGACTGAGCCACCCAATGCCCCAACACTGTATTATTCTTAAAACTCAAGAAAAACCTATCATGTATGTAGTCTTATTCTCCTTGTTTTCTATATAAACAGTCTGAGGATTGGAAACTTCAGACAAAATGCCAATGTCATCTAATAAGAAAGAAGCAAAACTGGGACTTAAACTCAGATCTCCCTGACTCCAGAGTTTGTTACTAAACATTAAGATGCAAAGAGCTCCTATAAATCCAAAAGAAAAAAGAAAGATAACTCATTTTTTAAAAAATGACAAACAGTTATAAATCCATGGAAGATGAACCAAATGGCCAAGGTCATTATAATAAGGCATTCAGCCTCACTAATGACCAAGGAAAAGCAGCCAATTTACTATTACTTGTCAAAATTACAAATGCTCATATGCTTTGGCCCAGCTTTTTTATTTATTATCTACTGTAGAGAAATGGTCTTTCTGTACGTATCCTTCAGTACCTCTATAATGTTCCTTGCAGTATTATTTGTAATACTTCAAAGATTGGTATTCCCTAAACACTAATCAATAGGGAATAGTAAATGTATTTTGGCACACCCACAGTGTGCAATACTAGACAGCCATTAAAAATAATGAAGTGGATCTGTGTACACTAAGAGGGAAAAGTGTTCATCCTATACTAAGAAAAAAAGGAAGTTTCGGGAGAATGTATCTAGATAGATAAATAGATCCTGTTTTGTAAAATTAAACATTTTACTCACATCTCTGTGCACAGAAAAGTATCCAGAATAGTAAACTTCAAATTGTTAATGGTTCTTACTTCTGACCAAGTATATTGGAAAAGTAGGATGGTTAAGAGGGAGAACTTTAACTTGTGTATTTTAAAAATAAATTTTAATTAAAAGGTAAACACATATCAAAGTATCCATAAGACATATCCAAGTAAAACAGCATAGACCCTTTCCTTTTGAACAGGATGTCTGAATGTAAGGAAAATACTTGCCATTTATGTCTGACTGAAGGATTTCAATATCCTTGAGTGCCACGCTTAGCTTTCAAACTTTTCCAAGCCACTGATAATAAAAGCCATCCAAATTCCATTTCCATGTTCATCCTCCCTTGCTACTCTGCTGTTACAAAATAAAAGCTTGACCTCAAAAAACAACAACAACAGCAACAACACAAATTTAACTGTCCCCAAATATCTTGGTGACATGAGGATAACCTTAATGGATTCAGAAAGAATTACATGCCCATGTTAATTTTCATTTTTTGTTTGCAGGATGTAGTATTTGGTTAAGGTAAGCCATGCAGTATGAACTACCTGCTCCTAACATTTGGCCACTCACCTCTGTTATACAGATCAATTTCATTCTTTTCACAATCAGTGAAAAGGACCTCAGTGATTATTGGATGTTTTAATTAGGTTAAAATTGAGCAGAAATAGTTGTTCTCTCATTAAGAAAAAGATAAACCTTGTCTGTCTACCAATCAGCCTCTAGTTTTTTCTCTTCACTGTCAAGTTCTTATTTATCAAGACCTGTTTTTAAAGATAAGATTTTAGATTAGACGTTAGCTTGATATTTCTACCTGTTTTAATAAACCTGTGATAAGCTCAGGGCTGTGCTTAATCTGTGCCCCTTTGGTATAGTCATTGACTTGTATCAAACTATTTCACAAGTTTGGAATACGGTATTTTCCCTTTGATACATGCCTATCCCTTCAAAACTACTGGAAGGGAGACATTATTCTAAATGCTTGCCTTTAATATGCTCCATAAGTGATTTTTGCTGTTAAAACCACTATCAAATTTTTTGGGGGTTACCAGCCCTAGTCCCATCTGGGCTATTCCAGATGATCCCAAGGGTATACAGGCCTGTCATTTCTTCTTTACAGCCAGTTTAAGGATAATAAGTCCATCTTTGTCTAGCCCACCCACATCCCTAAGGTCCTTGAGTTAACAATGTCTGCTTTGCTTTGGAGCCTGGAGGGCATTGGGCATTGCTGGAGCCTCATCAGATCAAAATCCTCCCTGACTGTCAAGTTCCTGACCTTCTATTTATCCAGAAGTTTCTCCAGCCCCATGCAGAGTATCGACCCCTGAGTAATAGTTGTTTCTGACATTCTCTGTCACCTGGCTAGGACCTGCCTGCATAGAAATTCCCATTAGCCATTGAGACCTAGCAGGATGGGACTTGGCAGTTATCCCATAACCACAAGGACCCTCAGTGTAGTTAAGTACAGAGACTCTGGAGTCAAGGATACTAAGATCAAGTCCTAACCTTGCCTGTTACTGGCAACATGTCCCGAGGCAAACAATTTAACCTTCCTATGCCTCAGTTTTCTCATTCATTCAACAGGGATGCTAGTTCCTACTTTATTGCGTCAATAAAGATTGAATGAGTAAGACCCTTAGCATAGTGTCTGGTACAGAATAAGTGCTCAAATATTAATGATATTATGTATTTTATAAAATGACATGACTTATATTTGGCCCTGCAGGAGCTCTATCTTCAGAATTCTGCCATTTGTCCCATCCCTGCAGCTGAGACTTCCCTTTGGAATTGACGGCTTAGCTTCCCATAGAAATAGCCTACGGCTAGTTCGTCTTAAACTTCCCATAAAGTGTTTCTTAGCTGTGCTTTTTAATGGGGAGGAGTGGGACCCTAGGGGATTATTACTCTCGGGACAGAGAGGACAGAATGGCTAGACTTTCTGTTCTTCCCAACAGACCATAGTTCTCTTGCAGCCCTCACTCTCCTAGGTTTACTCACCTTAATCTTAGCAAAGGGCAACAATAAAGATCAATCTCTTTTTGAAAACAAATTATGACAGGGTCATCTTCAATAATTTAGATCACTCCTGCTATCTAGCTTCTATCTCTTGATCTCTGTGCATGTAGGTTCCTTTCTTTGAGAAAAGTATGCATCTGTAAGAAGGTTTTTCATTTATAAGGAATGGGGACAGATCTCTTCTAGCAAGTGTTGAAAACCTCTTTCCAATCCCTAAAAAATAGAATATCATGAGAAGTGAGTATACTGTCAAACAATGACTTCTAATAGAATTCACCTCTAACAAAGCACAAAAGCACATTTTCATACACCAGTATTCAAAATGGTTCATTAAAAACGTACATCTTTGCATATGAAGAAAGAAACAGGTAAAACCAAAGTCTTGTGGCAATTTACTAAAGCCACCATGAAAAATATCACACTAAAGCAACAAGTGGAATGGATGTGTCAGTCTTAAGTTTGCCTTTGGATCCTGACAAGTTTTACAGTTAAAGTTTAGATTCAAACGTTGTGAATACATGAACAGAATGGGTTTCTTCTCACTCATCTATTCTAGAGCTCTGTGTTGAGAAGGATGCTGAGGTACTATCTAGGCACAGCAGCACTGAGTGCCATCCTAGAAGATTAGTATCTATCATGGCTATAGGATTGGAAAGTGATGGGATTTGGGCCACATCACTGCCACATTTGTATCTCGTGGTTACCTGCTTGATTTTGGATCACACGTATATTGCCTTAGTGTAGTCTGATGATGTGCATTTTGTAGAAAAGAGAGGCTGCACTGACATTTGGGGAGGGGGACAAGGATTATTCTGAATCAGACATATTCAAAGCACTTCACATTGTATTCACTCATTGAATCGATACCATAACCCTAAAAGGTAACATGCTATTATTAACCCCATTTTACAGATGGGGACATTTCAGGCACAGGAAAACATCAGTAATTTGCCCGAGGAAATGCAGCTAATCATGAGCAAAACTCACTGGCAGTACTGTCGGGAAGTCTGGTTCCACACTTCATCCTTACTACTGTACTAATATGCCTCCAGAGTTTTTTGTGCAAAAAAATAATGGAAAGTACATTTTCATAAGTGTCTTTCTACAGCATGAATTTTGTAAACCTAGTATCATAGAATCTTAGTGTGGGAAGGGATCTTACTGGTTATCTGGACTAAACTCCCACCTATTAAAAAATTCAGTCCCTTATACCCAGTCCCATCTCAGTATCTCCAGGTCCTCCCCTTATCGAACAGCTCCCCAAACCCTTTGCTGTATTGAGCCCAAACCTATGTTCCTGTGAGTCACACCTTTGACCCTCCTTGTGTTCTCTATGGAGCAAACCAATCTATACCACAGAATGGCAGGGAAGTGTCTGCACCATGCGTGAAATTTGATAAGCAAAGAGGCGGATTTTAAAAACTACCCATAATTTAGTGAAAGGCCATTTTATTTAAAAACTTTCTCCTTCTAAGCCAATACTGTACATTTCAGAAGAAGGAGGTGGTTAGGGTTTATATTTCTATTCAGTAGCTTAAAAAGGTGGATACTTTTTGCTAGTACCATAGAAACAGATTCTCTATCCCACCCAAAGAGGAAGAACTTCTTTGGTTTTTCCCAAGGTTGTCATACTCCACCAAATATGATCCACCATGTCCAACTGGACAAAAGTGATCCCTTTTTCTTTTTTTTTAATATTTTATTTATTTGACAGAGAGAAATCACAACTAGGCAGAGAAGCAGGCAGAGAGAGGAGAAAGCAGGCTCCCTGCGGAGCAGAGAGCCCGATGTGGGGCTCGAACCCAGGACCCCGGGATCATGACCTGAGCTGAAGGCAGAGGCTTTAACCCACTGAGCCACCCAGGCGCCCCAAGTGATCCCTTTTTCACTGGGGATGGGCTGCTATAGAGGGAGGGGAGCTCTACTTGAGCATTTCTTCTTATGATGTCCCTCCATTGCTTGTTGTTTGAGATTCACAAATTCTCTTTGATATAACAATCTATTAACGTGCTGCTACATATATGAAGATATGCTAATTATCAAAGATTAACTTTGAAATTAATCTAGTTATGTCCTCCTAAGAGGATGGAAACACAGAGAATTATAAAGATGTGGTTTTATATAAAGAATTAATATCAAACCTGATTGGCCCATATTTCAGGCTATGAAAGTGACTTTGCAAAGATGGGGCTGAATGAAATGTAGCCAATCAATTGATTCACAAAGGTCAAGCCTTGACCTTGGTTTGGGGGAAGTCACATTTCTATGCCTATTCACACACATACCAATGGAGCTGAATCTTAGTTTTTAAATTCCTTAAATGTAAGCTCTGAAACAGGGCAGCCTTGCAAAAGGCATGGAATCAACAGTCAGGACACCTGGGTTCTAGCTCCAGCTCTGCCAATAGGTTTTGTGACTTGGGGTAACAGTTTATTGAGCACCTGTTTGGCTTTTAGAAATTGAGCCGGGTATTTTATCTCATTTAGTCTTTATAGCCATTTTGTAAGTTGGATAATACGTTTACCTAGTACAAATGAGGGAATTAAACCTCTGAGAGTCTAATTAACAATGGCCAAGACCATCCAGCTGGAAAATGACAAAGCTAAGGTTGGACACAGCCATTCTCTGCATTGAACTGTTTCCATCACTTAACATCCCGAGTCTTAGTTTACTTCTCCATAGAAGTGAGGTCCACAGGCTCTCTCTATCCTTTGTAACTTTGATGTTCTTTGAGTTCAGTGTAAATATTTAAATATTATGTCCTATTCTATTATTAGTAGTATCTGCTTCACTGCTGGCTGGCCTTTTTCTTAATTTGTATTATCTGTACTCAACATTTATTTCAGTCAGACTTGCCAAATTATGTAATTTCAACTTGGGTTGGCTACATATACTGTATCACCGTGATTTAATTTTACATTGGTTGTATCTGTGAAATAAAGTTAAATATTATAGAATTTGACACCTGAAGCTTTAAGCTACAGGTACACTTTGCTGAAAGCAGAGGTGCTGGGACCTTCTGTGCCCTTCACTTTTGGCTGATAAAGTTGTTATTGATGCTAAACTAGCTGCCCCTAAAAACTCCCTGCAGGAGGTGGTGGTTGTAGTTGTTGTTGTTGTTGTTGTTGTTTGAACATTAAAAGGCTGATTCTGAACACATGAGTCATTGTTAGCAAACAGCCTTCAGCAACAAATGGGGAAGTAGCTTGTTATCAAATGAGTTGGAAAAGTTTGCCTGTGTGTATCCCAGAGCTTTACTTCCTACCTAAGGCTTTCAGAAGCCTCACCATTGAAATACACGTTTCAAGTTCCTGAGCACATTTCTTGGGAGTTGACAAGTTGTCCAGTAGGTGGCAGAGTGTTAACACTCTGTTAATGGCTTTTCGTGTTGAAAGAAATTTTCTTAAATTTGGTTGAGAAACAATCTCAGGAAAGACTTGCTGTATTTTTATGGTGTTTAAACATACAAGCATCATACTTATTTCATTTTGGGGAATACATTTCAAGATTAAATATTTTTTGAGCTTATGTATCATGTACCCATGTTGGGGTCGCGTTTGTTAACTTTATATGCATTCGTTATGCCTTCTTCCTCCAAATATTTGTATTATACACGTCTAATTATTTTTTCCATGAATTAAGTAGACGCAGATATAGATTGAAAGTGGGTTTTTTAATATTTCAGGTAGTCGTTTTGCCATCTTTAATCCATCAGTTACCGTACTTACCTAAATACCCTTTCCTGATTGCTTCAGGTCCCACATCTCATTCTCTCATGTGTATTTAGCCCAAACAGAAGTTCTTGTTTACAGTAAATATAAAATCTAAAGAAACTAACATCTGCTAACCTTGATCAAATTGATAAATTTCTCCACTAATTTGTCTTTATTTTTTTTTTAATTTTATTTATTTATTTGTCAGAGAGAGAGAGAGCGAGAGAGCGAGCACAGGCAGGCAGAGTGGCAGGCAGAAGCAGAGGGAGAAGCAGGCTCCCTGCCGAGCAAGGAGCCCGATGTGGGACTCGATCCCAGGACGCTGGGATCATGACCTGAGCCGAAGGCAGCCGCTTAACCAACTGAGCCACCCAGGCGTCCCTAATTTGTCTTTAAAAAGAAAAAAAAAAAAACAACACACCACATTGTACACTATTTAGTAAACATTGTCTAACCAAGTCATTATTTTGAGAAACAAAGCTGATTAAATATTCGGTACTGGGAAAAATAAAAAGATTCCACCTCACATTTTGACTAAAGTGCAACAAATGATGAACTCTATAATTGTGTTCTGAACCAAATCATTGCATTTAATTATGTTGCCAGTCTGATCTCTCCAGAAGATAAGTTTTTTAGTGATTGAAACTGAATTGCCTATTTGCCCTATTTAAAGCACTGGTCCATCAGCAGCATGTGGAAGTTTGGGACAGATTAGCTCCTGGATAGGCTCTCTCGAATGTACTTGTCATTGTAATAATATTTAAACACTGCTCATGGTCTTTACATCTCAATTGAGTTACAAAGATAAAGAACTGCATTAGCTTTGTGTTTCCCATTAACTTGACTTAATAAGATCTGGAGCAAGGCTTCAATCTGCAGAGTTTTATCTAGTCAGATGGTCTGAATGAATTCTAAGATCAACCTCTTAATTTTTTTTTACTTTGATCTTTTCATATTAATACCTAACCGCAAATCTTCACCTAAAATTATTCTCTTGGGTAACTTTCTATGACAAATACTGAATATCTTTAGCCTCCAGAGTAACTGTCTTCATATTATCTAATGTCCATTCCCTAAACTGTTGATTTTAAATGTTCCACAAGCTGAGCATCTCAAGAAACAAACTGGGAAGTTCAGTAGTTGAGAAGATTTCGTTCTTTATTTTCTACCAGATTTCCCCTCTTTCTCTCTCCACCTTTCCTAGTTGAAAGGGGCATAGAATTGAGAAGTATGGGAATCACCTAAAAAATGTTATTGCCCTTAAATATAGAAAACAGGAGGCCTAAAAGTACTTAATCATCATTCAGTCTCTAACACTTACATAAATCTTCAGGGGAATCCTAGTACTCATGCGGTGTGCGTGGTCTTGTCTCGTTGTACGCTAGAGACAGAGCAGCAAGTAGTTTAATTAAAATTAGAATATTAAAAGAACCTGTTTGGCTGGGTGAGAGTATTATAAATGTTTTAGACAAATTAAATCGTTACATCAAACTGCACATTTCTTATAATGAATTATTGGCAATCCAGTAAGGTTTACCAAAAGCAAGCCCTGTGTTCCCTAGATATAAGGAGAAGACTCCAAAGTGTCAACATTTAGAATATCTGCTGTCCCCTAAAGTAAACTTCCCACCCCAGAGTCTACTAAATCCTACTTCTTGCCCTTGCATATCAAACAAAACAGCCGATCATACCACCAATTAATACATAAACATGTTCTCATTTAAGACTGTAGCACCACATGAGGTTGAAGACTAGAAATAATTGTGTCTTTTTAGTTATAGGTTTTGACTCAGGAAGGGCATTGTTGAACCCGTGGTCTCCAAGTGGAGTCCTTTTCCATAGGAATTCTTCAACTACTCTTCAAAGGTTACCGTGGCAGTGAGGGTGTGGCAGGGCTCTTAGCTATGGCCAGTTCCCACCAAGCAACTCAGCTTTTTATTCTCTACCTAAAATTCCATCTGAATAAAAAGCTAAGCAGCTAAAATAATAAATGAATTTCATCCAACCCCTTCATTGTATACCTGAGAAAATGACGGCACAAAAAGACCACGTGATCAGCCAGACATCCTTCCTTGAATAATAGGTAGAAATTTAACAGTTGGAAATTCTACATCATTTATTTTTATCATATGCTTTAACTCACATTTCCATTTCACTTTCTGAAAATAAGGAAATAGCTTAAACCCAAGGTAACACTTTCTTTACTTGAAAATAATTTTTACTTGAAGATTGTGATAATCACATCATTCTGATTCTCTGAAGAAAAAAAAAATGTACAAATTTAAATCTTAACAAGAATACCAGGGAATAAAAATGTATATATACACATATGAAAATAATTTCTTCTGGATTGAATTACCATCACAAGTATTATCAATTCACAGTTGTGCAAGACAACATAAATATATCATGAATTTTAATAATTACTGAATATCTAAAGTAAAGCTCTATTGCAAATGCCTCTCTGAATGAAATGGATGAAGTATTTTGTTTGTGGGGTTTTATTTTTCTGTTTTTCTTGTTCTAATTAGTTCACATGTCCATATGCTCTATGGATATCATAATATTATATCATATATATCATAATATAGAAAGATATATATTGATAGAAGTATACAGATTTCAGCATAATTCTACTCATATTTTTGTTTTTTCCAACTGAGGTGCTAAGAAAATTTATTTACGTTAGAAAGTAGGTAGGATAGAGGAGTTTTATTATAGTTCTATCCCTTAGTTCTTTGAATTCTTCCCTTGTTATAAGTAAAAAATCACATGATAATTGATCCTTAAAGAAGAATTATGTCTAATCGTTTTTCAGCTTAACTTACTTAGATCCCCCTACAACTTTGTGAAAAGCAAAGAATGACTCCACCTGACTTGCAGAAAGATCTGTTAGGCAAACATTATAGTCACTCTCTCTACCAACACTGCACCAATATTTGGATCCAGGAAGGTTCTTAGCGATGGGCTAAGGTGGGCTTTTGTATTTTGTTTGCTCATTTGTTCTTTTGCAAAGTCGGAGAAGGTGTTTGTAAAAAGCAGTTAGAGACGAACTTGATACACGTAAGAGATTTGAAGGCCTATCCGTTTTAGGAAAGAGGATGTATAGAGATTGAAAATGGAGAAATTTATAGTCAAAGTTACTTACAGGCACTCCACCTTAGAAAGTGTTCATGTTGCCAGGTTCTGTGTATACCCATTTGAAGACGACTTGTAAGCAACATTCTAGAGCCAGAGGAGTACGCCCATGAAATAGCCATTTGTTCTCATACTTAGCAATCAGGGCAATTCCACAAACTCCTTCTTTGGAAGCAGATTTCCCCCCACACAGCGTTGCAAGGTCTTAATAAGATGGCGCACCTGAGAGCCCATAGGACAGGGGTCCAGTGGATCCAGAAGTGGCTGATTCCAGCACATTAAGTTATTAGGACCAATTACTTGCTTTGAACAGTCAGGTTTGACTTTTCAAATATAATGAAACATAATTGTGTGGGATTAGCCAGTGCTATGATTGGGAGAAAGGCATTCACATTCTAATTCCAATTCCACATGATTGATCTGTGTGACTACTAGTAGATCACTAAACTTCTTCATTTTCCTGCCCATAAAAGAGAGGAGTTAATTAATCATGGCCTACTTCAAATTCTTTGTTGAAGAAGAATAATACAAATGTGGTTGTCATGGGCAAAAATGCACAAGATGAAACCTATTACAATAAAATATTATGCTCCTCATTTTTAAGTCACCAGAAGTTTTAAGGATCAAAAAAAAGTAAGGATCAAAAAAGTAAGCTAGTTAACATAATAATAACTACATTCTTTAAAATGCAATTTACTTAGCAGTCTCCATTTTTTCTTCCTATACTCAAAAGAGTTTTCTGTATTTAGGAATCAGGTAGCAACAAAAAGTAGCGGTATCTGTCCCGCTGTGTAAAATGTAAACTTCCAAAGAAAATGTGTCCTATACATGAACATACATTGTCCTCACACACTAGCTGGGCGCCCTAACTACCAGCAGATTGTGCAAACTCTACCTTTTAATCCAAATCAGCCTGCTAATGCCTCAAGAGCAGAGTTCCCATTGCTGAGGGGTCTGTAACCATGAGATCATGGTCTTTTCCCTTGCATCCTGGAAGTTGCTAGCATGAAAGAAATGCAAGCATGGAGTGTAGCGAGGAGCCTCCTCGTGTTCGTTCCAATCCCCACCCTTGTCTGATGATGAAAGAGGGATGATATGAGGTCAGTCCCATACCAGCAACAGGACTAAGGCTTAACTTCAGGAAGTTGACAGTTATTTTTATTTAGATTTTAAAAATTAAAAACACTGTCAAAAATCTAGCAAGAATAATTGGTAATAGAAGCAAAAAAATTCCAGACTCAGAAGTCCCATGAAGTCATCTCTATACCTCTTGCCAGCATAGGGTCTTTTAAAAACATGTTCTCAAGGTCCTGGCCAGCCTCGCATCAGCTGCCCCAAAGATGGGACTTCCATCATTTCTTTGGCAAAACATCATCGAAATCCGGGAGACAAGACCTTCAGACCTGGATTTCTCAGTTCGGTATCATGCCGGTTCTAGGAGATACCGCATTAAGTTTCTGCTAAATGCAATTTCTTAGCCAATGCTTGCTTCATTTGAGCCTGTGCATAGTTCACATTCTTTTATCAAAATTACCTCACCCTTCTAAGTCTAAATTTAACCAACTAGCTAGCACTCTACACTTGGCAAGAGGACAGGATTTGGGGCTTTGGGACATAAAAAGCAACAGCATACCCGAAAGTCACATTTTACTGAAGGGCCTAATAGGTGACTTGTTTCCTGATAATAATATCAGGAAATATCCCAGTTTACAAAGTCAGCCAAGATCCATTATCTCATGGGCATTTTATTCTCTCAGTTTCACCAATTTAACACGCAGGTCCAACCTCGTGCACGAAGCAGCCTACAGAGAAAGGCCAGACAGCAGTACCATGCAACATGTGTCCAGCCCTTCTCTGGCAGGCCAGGGAGAGTGTGGGACAGCTCACAAGAAGATGAGTTCATGTTCAGCCCTGGGAAAGTGGGACAGCAGCCTTTCCTGCTGCTCTGCATGAAATGAGCCCTGAGCAGCATGAAATCCCTGACCACAGGTGTAGAGATTCCCAGTGACATAAATATCCTTGCTGTTTCACAGTTGGAAGAAGGCTGTGGGAAGATTTGCCACAAGCTCCCCCTGGCCAAGTCTGCCTTTATAAAGAAACGGCCATTCAGGCCACACCATTGCTAGGGAGCTTGATGAGTCTCGTCCCAACTTCCAGTTAAAAGACTCAATGAAAAAGAATTAGAGAAAGGTGAATACGTATCTCAGCCATTCTAAGGAAAAGAACAAAAGAAAAAAAAAATCACAAAGCTCAAAACTAGTAGGTATGTTGGACCACAAACTCTTGAGCTCTTCTGTATGTTAAAAAAAAACCTCCAGAAGCAAAAATTTACATAGACAAAGGCAAAATTATAATCTGTATGACAAATTATTAACAACACAACTATGTAAAGTGTTTTAAAATTCTTTCGAAAACTGAGTCAAACTGATATGAAACTCTATACCTAGAAAACAGAAAACATCCTCAAAAGTGTGGGAAAAGTCTTAAAATATGTGAAATTCACTGAGAGATACGTAAATTAGTATAAAAAATATATGTGCCATACTTGCCCATAAAACTGAAGACATTTTTTTTTCTTTTTAAATTATAACATCCAGCCTAAACTCAGATGTGGAGAGGGGAGACCCTGTACCACCTGATTTCAATTTTCAACTTTTTCCATTTTATTTGGCATCAGACCATATTTTATCTATTTTATGTATTCATTTCTGCATCATTTTATTTCATTTCTTATCAATGTAAGCAGGATATAGTCAAATTTTATAACCAAACCCAAAGTTAGTGTCTTTTAATGGAGAAATATATTCCAACTATGTTTATTGTCATAATTGGCATGATTGATCATAAGTTTTGCTGTATATTTTCCAGTTTCTCTCTACTCTGCTGTGTCTATATTTTATTTAGTTTTAATTTCTATTGAATTTTAAATTTAGGAGTCCTATAGTAATTACTATCACATGTGGCTATTACCAATTACTAGTTGTAATAATGATAGGCCATTACTGGAAAAAAAATCAATAACAAAAAAGACTAAATATAGGAGGTTTAACAATTTGATAGAATGTTTTATAATTGCTAACAATTTATTTTTAAAAATTTTTAGCATGCAAAAAAACTCATAATCAAAACTTGACAAGAAAAAACTAGTACAGTATGATCCCAAATGTATGTGTATGTATATATACATTATAGTATTTATATGAGAAAGACTGAGAGGTAAATATATCAAAATGACAACGGTTGTCACCTATTTATCGGTTATGGGGATTTTTTTCTCTACTGCATTTTTCACATTTTTCCAAATTTATGTAATGACTTCATACTATTTTTATAATCCCAAATCAACCACTAAATTGAATTTCAACATGCTTATCAGTGAACTTCTCAGAAAGCAATGAGCTTCTCAGAAAGCAAAACAACAGAAACTCTTATGATGCCATGTAGCAGATTATAGCGATTAATTAGAAGTCCAAGGACCTAGTTTACAATGAATGGTCAAGGGCCAAGCCCTTTAAGAAGGGTGAGTAGTTCCAGCCCCACGGTAAGTGTGGTATTTGTGGATGGACAAATGGATGGAAGGGAACTTGACCTGCACTCTGCCACTGTTTTCATATGTTCTTACACAGATCGCAACCTTGATATGCCCTCTCACCCACAGATTGTTTAACATATACCAAAAGAACATAAAATACTCCAGCAACTGATTTTTTAATTATAAAATCATGCAACATATTGTTATAAACTCAATTTTTAATGCAAATGCAGCAGGGAACTATCTTCTCCCAGTTTCTATCACTTAGCTTCAATTCTTTTGCTCTTTTATCTTAAAAAGAATTCCGTGCTCAGTTTCATGTTTCATTTACAAGGCCATAATTTGATTTTGTTACTTTGCAGTTTATAATCCAATTTGCATCTATTGTTCAGCCCTGTGGAATGAATTTGCATGGCAATCATAGGTACAAATTATAAACTCAAAACACATATGAAATTTTAGGCTTTTTATAAGGCTACAATGAGTTTTAATAACAAATCACTTGTCATTTTTCTTAATGAAATAGATTTTTTTGCTACCAATATTGAACCCTTTTTTGATTGAATGCTCCCTTATTGATTATAAATGGAGAGAGAAGTTGAGCTAAGTTGATTTATAGAGGAATGCTGATATTTATATATTCCCATTCTCTGTATATCACTTAAATATAATGAATACATACATCTTTAGCGCTCTTAAAGTTTGAGCATATTTTAAAAACAGGACAATTGGGGATAAAACAATACAAATTATTTAAAAGGAATAAGGAAAATTGGAGTTCACTAGGCATTTAAGATGAATTGATTACCCCTGGGTATTGCATTTGCATTCAGTTTTCCTGCAGTTAAATACAAATAAGCATGTTGAATTATACCGAGATCAAAACAAGAAGTATATCAGCAAAGATCAACTTTTTGCCAAATCTCAATTCAAACAAAATTTGATCATGTTTCCACTTATGAAAAATGTTGAGCATCAGCACAAAATACTTTCAACCAACTTTGCCGAAGACAGAGTGACTGTATTTAAGTAGAACCTTCACTGCGCCTGGGTGGCTCAGTGAGTTAAAGCCTCTGCCTTCGGCTCGGGTCATGGTCCCAGGGTCCTGGGATTGAATCCCACATCAGGCTCTCTGCTCATTGGAGAGCCTGCTTCCTCCTCTCTCTCTCTCTCTCTTTCTGCCTGCCTCTCTGCAAACTTGTGATCTCTGTCTGTCAAATAAATAAATAAATAAAAACTTTAAAAAAAAATAAGTAGAACCTTCATATAAGAGAACCGTATCCTAACAGTTGACTCCTGTCTTCCTAGTTAATGTAGTTATGCAACTTTTTCACAAGCACTGAAAACTCACCAAGTCCAAGATTGAGCTACCTGCCCCTCAAATCCTGTTGAATTATTTTTTTTCTTTTTTTTCTTTTTTTTTCTTTTTTTAATTTCACACCAACAGAAACTAATTTGCAGTCACGTTAGTGACTGGTGTTTTGTTGGAAGGATCATAGGGCAGCTTACAGAAGCTACTCTCTAATTCCTCCTTTTGCCCCCCACTCTAGGGAATGGAACTAGACATTGAAAGCTTTGAGGAAGTCTGGCAGTACTCTCTAGCTCTCATCTCTGCTGCTTTCTGCTCATCTGCTTCATTCCACTGCAAACCTGAGATATCCATGGCAGCAGACAATTGTCCCATAGATCCTTCTTTGACATGGGTCTTCCAGTTCAGACCATAAAAAGATATGAACTGCCTCCTCCTTCTTACTCTCTGGAATCTTGTCATAGGAAGGCTTCTTTCAATTCCCAGAGCATTCCATGCTCTCTTCCCATCGTAGCCTTTGCCATGGAATTCTCCCCTCCCACCCCACCCTACTCAGTGTCCCTTTGCCTTGCTAACTCTTAGGGATCCTTGGGTTTTCAACTTAAAAGTCATTTCCTCCATACTTTTTCTTAATTCTTAGATCATTCATTCATTCATTCCACATAAATTTACTGAGTAGTTACTATGTGCCACACACAGCTCTGAGTACTGGGTGAACATCGATCCTTTCCTTCATGGAGCTTGTGGTCAATAAGGAATATATAATTATGCATTATGATAAATACAAGAGAGGAAAGTGGTAGGATAAAGGATAATAGGAGGAGCTCAGGTGGTCAGAGAAGGTGTGCCTGAGAAGGTGTTATTTCAGCTGAGCTCTCCGAAGGACAAGGAGTCAGTGTTCTGATCCAAAGGAATCAGAATATGTTCCAGCTCCGTAGTACATCCAAAG
This sequence comes from Mellivora capensis, assembly GCA_004024625.1. Taxonomy (NCBI): domain Eukaryota; kingdom Metazoa; phylum Chordata; class Mammalia; order Carnivora; family Mustelidae; genus Mellivora; species Mellivora capensis. The sequence continues at coordinate 56,090 of PISX010012528.1, forward strand.
AACCCAAAACACTGAGAACCTGAACTAGAAGAGTGGCTATGATAGAAAATGAGATCACCCTCAGCCCCTCAAAGAGTAAACTGCACACCAGATTTGGCACATTTGGACTGGTAGAGTTTTTAATTATCTTTCTTAAAATGTTAATACATTAGGCAGGGCAGCACTCTGCACTTCACACTTAACATCAGGCCTCATTCAGACACTCATGCTAGTTTGCCAGTCCCCAGGATTCAGTTCAGAAAGGTGCTGGAAACAACTGAACCGGTTGTTGCACACTCTGTTTCTGTGGATATGCTGAAACTCCTAACGCAATGTTTAAAATCTTTGAGGTTCTAATAGAGTGGAATGAGCTGAATGGAATCCTGGAGCTACAGTAGAATTCAGCTCAAGACGGTAATGGGAACTGCAATGGCCATATTGGAGGCTGGCCATTTTATTTCTCCGGATAGTAAATGCTCCCAGATGATTTACATAAGGAGATATCTTAAAGGAAATGCTCTTAAAAATTTTCCTTCAATCTCATACATATGTTCTCAGGATTGATTGCTCATTTTTTCCTTCTTTTTATACAAGATTTCCATATCATTATGATTAGCCACATCTGCCTTTACTTGTTTCAGTAAAATTCTAATTAAATATATAGGGGCTCCTGGGTGGCTCAGTGAAGGCCTCTGCCTTCAGCTCAGGTCGTGATTCCAGGGTTCTGGGATCGAGCCCCGCGTACTCTCTGTTCAGCAAGGAGCCTGCTTCTCCCTCTCTCTCTGCCTGCCTCTCTGCCTACTTGTGATCTCTATCTGATAAATAAATAAAATCTTTTAAAAAATAAATATATAATCTCTGCATCTAATATAGACAAATAATATATTTTATAAATTTTTTAAATTTATTTATTTGTCAGAGAGAGGGAGAGAGAGCGAGCGAGCACAGGCAGAGTGGCAGGCAGAGGCAGAGGGAGAAGCAGGCTCCCTGCTGAGCAAGGAGCACGATGTGGGACTCGATCCCAGGACGCTGGGATCATGACCTGAGCTGAAGGCAGCTGCTTAACCAACTGAGCCACCAAGGCATCCCTAGACAAATAATATATTTTAAAAACCACCTGAACTGTGTCTCCTGGGTGGCTCAGTTAGTTACACCGCTGCCTTCAGCTCGGGTCTCAGGGTCCTGGGATCAAGCCCCTGCTGAGCGGAGAACCCATGTCTCCCTCTCCTTCTGCCCCTTCCCCCTGCCCTCATGTTCTCTCTCTGTCTGTCTCTCTCTCTCTCAAATAAATAAATAAAATCTTTAAAAAAGAAAAAAACTACTTGAACCAAAGTCCATCAAATTTTTAAAGCTTAGTCTAACACGCCACAGCCAAGTGATAGTCTTCCTATAGAACACTTAAATATAAATATTGCTTTTAGGATTATAGCTAATTACACTTTTACTTTTAAAATATATTACTCATAGCTCTGTGTGTGTGTGTGTGCTTGTTGTGTAATATTTTTCTTTATCAATGAAATCCCCTTCATTATTTTCCCCTTATTTGTTCCTCCATGAGATTTTAGTGACACCTGGGATTGTTAATGACCATTTTCTTATCAATGATCAGTTGCATTTTTTGCAGAACAGTATCGCCTGATGATTTAAAAAAAAAAAAAAAAAGGAAAAACAGCCCACAATGTTTTGGTATGCCTGTTAATTAAATCTTAGCAAAAATATTTGAGAAATAACCTGAAATGACAGTTGTCAGTTATACTGTGAAAACAGAGAAAATGATACCCTTCCAGACACTTAAAATGGTCAGAATCAAAAGTGAGCTAAATTGGCAACTCTTTTTAGAAAGCAAGTTCTAGCTCAATTTTTCTATGATAGTTTGGATTTTTTTTTTCTTAATAATTAGCATTAAAGGGTCTAGTGAAATTCTTTAGGGCTTCAGTGGTCTTTCTCTAATGGCGCCTTTTGTATTCTTACTCATTTTGCTGGACATTCAGTATCTCATATTGCAGGAGCAAATAGAATGGGGGTCTAACTTTATACTTAAGTTTCCTAACTATACATTAGGTTCCTCGAGAAGGTACTTCTCAATGAACTCTCATGTTGTTTCCTCAGTAAAGTCAACACAATAAATGCTTTTCTTTATTAAACTGCTGCCCTGAAAGGAATTTTTAAGTTAATGGTGGCCAAAATATGTAGCCACAGGTCTAAATTACACCTATACATGCTATCTTTTCTAAAGACTTAGTTAAAATCACAACTACTCTACTTTGGGGGGCGGATGCATATCTTAATTCATATAAGCAAAGGACCCAGAGACACTTCACTAAATATGAGGCATTCTGCTATAAATGCTAACATTTGCTTGCTTCTTGTCCCCCTTTTAAAAGATGGTGGCTTCTCAGAGAGCTTCCTAAAGGCTGGTGCAAACTTAATCAACACTTCCCAACCTCAATTCATTTCAGTTTAATGTGGAAGACAAACTCTAGCTGTCCTGTTTCACTGATTATTTTTCCCCCTTTAAATGCTAATCACTGAGATGGCAAATAAGAATTGAACTCTGAGTTTGTTTTTCATGGTTAATAAGATGTAATGACCCATACTTAGAAATTTTATTAACTATATTACACTGAAAAAGAATGGAACCTTTATTATAGACTGGGTTTGTACACCCAACAAGGAAATGTCATGATTCTACTGTAAAAGTGCTTTCAGAAATATGTTTTATTCTGAAAATTATGAAAACATATTAAACATAGAAAAATGCTTCAAAATTTATGTGTCACAGAAAAAAGTGACCATAAATTGTTTCCTAGTGGAACACTATGATGTTCTGTACAATAAATGACTAACACATATTCAGTTTGGCATTAGGAAGATCAGCTTAAAATGCCAAATCAGAATAGAAATCTTAAAGGAAGCATACAGGAAGAGAAAGTGGTCCATTTACCTATTTCTTTCTCTTATTTTTAAGTTTTTTATTTGGATTTGAAAACTTCAAGGTGTAATTTGTGGTTTTTCCCACTTAAATCATCATTCATAAGCTTGTTATGCAATGTCTTAGCTTTCTATTACTAGCTCTCTTCTCTGCTGATGGTCCTCCAAGGTTGAAATCGTGGTATCAGCCCTACTCAGGTCTCATCAGAGTTGGGGAGGTCCTTTCCCAAGGATGTTTTAAGGTTGTTGGAAGAATTTAGTGTCCTATTATTATAGGATAGGAATTCCTGTTTTCTTGATGGTTGTAGGATTGAAATCCCAACTTCTTGCTTGCTATAGAACAGGGATCTCTCTTAGCTCTTAAAGGGTGCTAATAGTTCCTTATCATGTGACCCCTGTCTTAGGTCCTTTTATTCTTCTAGTTTCTGATTTCTAGAAAGGTCTAGTTCTTCTGAATAACTCAGGCCCACCCAGGAAGATCTTCAATTTGATTAAGTCAAAGTCAGCAGAATTGAAACCTTAATTATATTTGCAAAAACTCTTCACTCTAGTCATATGGCACTGTCTGATCATGGTACTGAATTAGAATATATTCACAATCCTGCTCACACTCAAGGGGCATGTATTATAATAGGACAGTACACCAGTGGGGAAAGAATCTTGGGGGTCATCTTAGAATTTTGCCTACCACAGGCTATAAAAGGCCAACATTGGGGTGCCTGGGTGGCTCAGCTGGTTAAGTGTCTGCCTTCGGCTCAGGTCATGATCCTGAGTCCTGGAATTGAGCCCCACATCGGGCTCCCTGCTTAGGGGGGAGCCTGCTTCTCCCTCTCCCTCTGCCTGCCTCCAGCTCATAATTCAAGCTCTCTCACTCTATCTCAAATAAATAAAATCTTTAAAAGAAAAAGAAGAAAGAAAGAAAGAAAGAAAGAGCCAACATACCAAATCAAATAATTTACTGAGTACCTTCTGAGGCATTCACTAACTTACCCAAGAACACACAACAAACAAGTATCAGAGTTGATGTAATCCTAGGTCAGATATGTCTGACTCGAGGAACCTATGCCATGAAGAAATAACTTACTGGATGTCATTGGCCAAAGAGTACACTGTCATAGACTTTTTTTTTTTAATTTCTTTTCAGTGTAACAGAATTCATAGTTTTTACACCACACCCAGTGCTCCATGCAATGCGTGCCCTCCACAATACCCACCACCAGGCTCCCCCAACCTCCCACCCCCTGCCCCTTCAAAACCCTCAGGTTATTTTTCAGAGTCCATGGTCTCTCATGGTTCATCTCCCCCCCCAATTTCCCTCAACTCCCTTCTCCTCTCCATCTCCCCATGTCCTCCGTGTTATTTGTTATGCTCCGCAAATAAGTGAAACCATATGATAGTTGACTCTCTCTGCTTGACTTATTTCACTCAGCATAATCTCTTCC
>PISX010012529.1:0-60462 GCA_004024625.1 Mellivora capensis
GAGATAATGCTGAGTGAAATAAGTCAAGCAGAGAGAGTCAATTATCATATGGTTTCACTTATTTGCAGAGCATAACAACACGGAGGACATGGGGAGATGGAGAGGAGAAGGGAGTTGAGGGAAATTGGAGGGGGAGATGAACCATGAGAGACTATGGACTCTGGAAAACAACCTGAGGGTTTTGAAGGGGCGGGGGGTGGGGAGGGTTGGGGGAGCCAGGTGGTGGGTATTATGGAGGGCATGCATCATGCATTGAATGGAGCACTGGGTGTGGTGCAAAAACTATGAATTCTGTTACACTGAAAAGAAATTTAAAAAAAGATATAATTTACATATCCAAAAAAAAAAAAAAAAGGAATTTGGTTTGGCTAAAAATGGCTTTGTGTAAGTCTTACCTGCTACCTATAAATGCCATTTGTCTTTATGGTTTCTTTTGCATCCCTCCTCTTCTCTGACTCATGACTTTTATATTCATAGTTTCTTAACAACAATCATGCAAGGTACCTTAATGAACCAATCCCTATTTGTAGACCTCTGCCATATCCTCCCTGCTTCCTAAGAAGACACTTACTTAACTAAGCCACCCAGGTACTATCTGGTATCCCTTATCTTCTTGATGATAGCCATTCTAATGGGTATGAGATTATATCTTACTGTGGTTTTTATTTGTTTCTCTGATGATTAGTGATGTTGAACATCTTTTCATGTATCTGTTGGCCATTTGTATGTCTTCTTTGGAAAGATGTCTATTCAGATTCTCTGCCCAGTTTTGTTTTGTTTTTTTCATTTTTCTTTTTTTTTCTATTTTAATCCTGCTATGTAGGTTTTTAGTTTAATATAGTCCCACTTGTTTATTTCTGCCTTTGTTGCCTATGCTTTGGGTGTCAAATCCCAAAAAGTCATTGCCAAGACAGATGTCAAGTTGTTTACAACTTAGTTTTCCTCTAGGAGTTTTATGGTTTCAGGTCTTATATTCACACCTTTAATCTATTTAAATTGATCTTGGGTATGATGTGAGATGGGGTCTAGTTTCATTCTTTTGCATGTGATTACTTAGTTTTCCCAACATCATTTATTGAAAGGACTCTCCTTTCCCCATTATAAATTCTTGGTCTCTTTGTCATAAATTAATTGGTCATATATTTATGGGTTTATTTCTGGGATCTTTATTCTTTTCCACTGAACTGTGTGTCTGTTTTTACACCAATACTGTATTATTTTGACTATTAGAGCTTTGTAATATAACTTGAAATGAGGAAGTGTGATGCCTCTAGCTATCTTCTTTCTCAGGATTGTTTTGGTTATGCAGGATCTTGTACATTCTGAGAGTTTGGACAAATATATAATGAAATGCATGCATTTTTATAATATCATTTGGAGTATTTTCACTGTCCTAAAAATCGGTGCTCCACCTGTTCATCCCTCTCTCCTCCACAGCCCTTAGCAACCATTGATTTTCTTTTGTCTCCATAGTTTTGTCTTTTTAGAATGTCATATAATTGGAATTATACAGATTTTGGATTGGCTTCCTTTACCTAGTAATATGTATTTAAGCTTCCTCCATGTTTTTTTCATGGTTTGATAGCTCACTTCTTTTTTTTTTTTTTAAGATTTTATTTATTTACTTGACAGAGATCACAAGGAGGCAGAGAGGCAGGCAGAGAGAGGGGGAAGAAGCCTCCCGCTGAGCAGAGAGCCTGACACGGGCCCGATCACAGGACCCTGAGATCATGACCTGAGCCAAAGGAGGCTTCGACCCACTGAGCCACCCAGGTGCCCCAGCTCAATTCTTTTTAATGCTGAGAAATATCGTCTAGAAGTATCACAGTTTATTTATCCATTCACCGACTGAAGGACATCTTGGTTTCTTCCAAGTTTTTGTAATTATGAATAAAGCTATTATAAACATCTGTATGTAGGCTTTTGTGTGGATATAAATTTTCAACCCCTTTAGGTAAGTACTAAAATGTATGATTGCTGGATTATATGATAAGAGTTTGATTAGTTTCATAAGAAATTGCCAAACTGTCTTCCAAAGTGATGGGAATTCTCTATTATTAAACTCCCTCTTACATATAAAAATAATTAAGCTTTTGAGAGACAAATGCAGCACTTAAACAGGCCAACTTTATCACTGATTTGGTCAAATAAAAAAGTCTTACTCTAGACAAATACCATCTGATTTTACTTATATGTGGAATCTAAAATACAAATCAAATGAACAGACTCTTAAATAGAGTAGATAAACTGGTGGTTGCCAGAGGGATGTGGGTGGGGGGATGGGTGAAACCAAGGAGATTAAGTGGTACAAACTTTCATTTATAAAATAAATAAGCCACAGAGATGAAAAGTATAGTATAGGGAATATAGTTAATAATACTGTAATAGTGTTGTATGGTGACAGATGACACTTACTGTGGTGAGCATTAAGGAAAGTACAGAATTGTCGAAATCAATATGTTGTACATCTGAAATTAATATAACATTATATGTTAATTATACTTTAATAATTAAGAAAATAGGAGATGAATGTTTTAAAAAAATTCTTACTGTAACTATTAGTAATATATTAATAGGTTACAAACTAATATATACTACTTGAAATGGACTGAAGTTTTTATTATACTAAGTATTTTATTATACTAAGGTATTTCATTATTATACTAAGGTATTTCACTTATATGAAATAAATTTCATACATTTCATAAATTAAGATACAAATAGGAACAACTTTTAGATAATTCTTTCTTACTTCATGTCAAAATTTACTATGCTTTAATTTCTACTAATTTTCTCTACTTTTGCCCTATGGAGCCATATAGGACAAATATACCTGCTCCTCAATATCTGAAAAAAAATTTTTTTAATATCTGGAAAATTTTTACTAATACAGAAGCTATTTTTACCATTCAAGCCTAATATTTCCAGTTTTCTTATAATATTTCAAGACCCCTTGAACACTCTGATTATGATTTTCTGTACAGTTTCTCATTCACTGAATGATCCATTCACTGACTGTTTGATTAATTCACTTACTCAACCACGCAATTATTTCATGCCTAGAGTTTGCCAGGCACCAAGGATTGTGCCGAGAAGCCACTGAAAATACACATTAAAAAAAGTTTCTGTCTTTTATCTTTCTCACCTTTTATAGAAGTAACATTTCCTTCTCTTCTTTTATATGAGCTTACATGAGTCTACCTATAACCAGTAACTTTCCTGCATTTAAAAGCTTATAAACCTATGCCCTCCTATTAGTCTATAGTTTCCCCCGGGGGCAGGGACAGTTAAGTGTTTACACAGAATTGTGGCTAGGAGCGTGCACTCAGGAGCCAAACTAGGCTCTGCCCCTAAATCCCTGTAAGACCTTGGGCAAATCACTTGGTGCTCCTATTTCCCCAACTGGCAATTGGGGTAATTATCAGTAGCTACTTCATAGGGTTGAGATGATTCTTATTACTGAATTTTTCAGTCTACTTCCTTTAGTTTTATAGTGGGTGAATAGATATCTGTGATTCCGGATATAGATGGATTGTGAATTCAAATATTCACTGTGCAAGATTTTCTCTTTAAGGATGTATTTTAATAATATTTTAGTGGAAATGTAGGAGAAATGATTTTTAGGGTAAACGTTATTTAAATGAAAGACTCCAAATTTCTCTTAAATATTATCTGTTATAAAGAAATTGAAAGTATCTGTCTTTTAAAATAATAACTGCCTTTCAAATCTGTCCGATGAATGAACTCATTAACTATTTTCATTCAGCTTGATAAATTTAAGATTTATACCTTTCTAAATATATTTTTAATGTAGATATTCATAAGCATGACAGAATTAATAACTTCCTCGAGATTAAAATTATTATAAGAACACATTAAGAATGTCGACATTTTAAAACCACATCCCAGCCAATATACAGATTAACATAAAATTAAAAACAAATTCAAAGTAGTTATATTCTGCTTATATACTTAACATGATTATAATTATATTACATAATTACTATGTAGTAATAGAAGAGAGTTTCAGGAAATAACTTCTTCCCTTATAGACATGATAAATATGATGTTTATGACTATCACTGCATGATAAATAGGACCTTTTTTATTCATGAGGTTGGATGTCAGATTCAACTGAAAAATGTGTATCATATTTAATGTATTTATTCCAAGACTTGTTAAAATCACTCTATTTTGCTTCAAATGGATAAAATAACAACCACTTTTCTATGTTTTATGGATTAAAACAGTGTGAAATGATGGCTTTAAATTTCCTATGTTTACAACTTTATTAAAACCCCACAACAACTTATATACTTGATTAAAGATTTATGGAAGACACACTGAATTGCATTCTTATAGGTAACTGTCATGATTTCATGGGGGGACTGTTCAAATATTGGAGTACTCTGACAACATCCATCACGACTACAGAAAATAAAGTTCCAAAGTGCAAAAAATGCATTCATAAAACATGTAACACAGGGACAAAAAAAAGAATAAGTCATTAGACATAGAATACACAAACCAACCATATATTTTTGATACACTGGGTTAAATTTAAATAGCAATAGAAATAGAGCCATTGATGAAAAAGATCTAAATCTTTTTAATGACTTAAATATCTTAGCCACTTCCAAGTTTAAAAACAACTAGGTTTAAAATTTGTTTTAAATATGTCAAGTAAAGAGTCAGTGACCAAAGAGTGCTGTTTAATGTGCTTTCTAGAACTGTGTTCTTTAATATGATGGCCACTAGTCACATATGACTACTTTAATTTAAATTAATTGAAATTGAGTAGCATTAAAAATTCAGTTTCTCAGTCACACTAGCCATATTTCAAATGTTCAAAAGCCACAATTGACTAGTGAGTAATACATTAGACAATGCAGAGAGAACAGTCTATCATCATAGAAAGTTCTGTTAAAGAACAGTATTCTAGCGTGTTAAGAAAACACTACTCTCCAGACTCAGGAATATGGAATGAAGTTGTTATTATCAACTAAAGCCAATGTTCCAGATGTTATATACAATATTTCAAAACAGAAAAATGAGACAAGATTCTTTGTAGATGATCAGCTGAAAAAACATCCATGCATTTTAAGACTGGATGTGTTATCTGTATGTAACTACTAAACCCAGATATTAAAAAAAAAAAAAATTCCAGGGGTGCCTGGGTGGCTCAGTGGGTTTAGTCTCTGCCTTCAGCCCAGGTCATGATCTCAGGGTCCTAGTATGGAGCCCTGCATCAGTCTATCTGCTCAGCGGGGAGCCTGCTTCCCCTCCTCTCTGCCTACTGCGCTGCCTACTTGTGATCTCTTTCCCTCTGTCAAATAAATAAACAAAACCTTAAAAATAAATAAATAAATAAATTCCAAAATCCTTAGTAGAGATATAATTCTGTCTAATGAAATTAACAAAGAAAAACCAACCAACCAACAAACAAACAAAGCAAATGGTATTATTGCTTTCACAGCCCTTGGCATAAGGAAGTAAATTAGAGATACTAGGATTATAATCATGATAGAATCATTCACTTAGAATAATAACAAAGACATGTAATAAGGTGAAAAAATTGAGAGGCCGTAAAGTCAGGGACCTACTGGTAGTTTGCAGCAATTCACTAAAAATGGCCCAAAGGGGGAGCCTTGGTGGTTCCATCGGTTAAGCATCTGCCTTTGGCTCAGGTCATGATCCAAGGGTCCTGGAATGGAGCCCGGTGTCAGTGGTCCCTACTCTTCAGGGAGACAGCTTCTTCTTTTCCTCTGTCCCTCTCCCCTGCTTGTGCTCTGTCTCAAATGAATAAATAAAATCTTAAAAAAAAATAATGGTCCAAAAGTCTACTATATAGTGGGGTATACAAGAGCATGGGCTGGTAATCAGATACCTGAGCCACTGCTCTGAGGTATATAACCTTAGGCAAGTTTCTTAAATTCTGTATTCATCAGTTTCTTTGTCTATAAAAAGGTAAGAATGGCATATCTTTCATTTTGATTTTTAAAAGATATTACCTAATAGGAAACATAAGAAATGTTAATTAATGGTAGTATTTGTAAAGATAATGAGATTGCTATTAACATTATTATGTCCAGGAAAACCTGTGTTTCTGAAATGCAGCTTTCTAAAATGAATCATATTTACCAAAATTCACAATTTTTGTTGATGGAGCTTACTAATAAATATGTATCACAAACTCTCCAAGAAATTGTTATATGTACCAACATTTAAGAAAATTTGGTAGCAGAAACACTGTGTACTTGAGCATTGGGGTTGAGTTTGAATAGAGACACTTCTTGGAGCCTTAGCTTCCTCATCTGTAAATGGTAGAATAACATTTATTTCAGAAGTTCATTGTAGGGTGTTATTATTAGTTAGGATCCCAACAAGAGCCACTAAAATTGCAATAATTCAGTGGGCTTAACTATAAAAGGTATATTTAGACAGGTGAAAGTAGTATCTAAGGGTCACCCAAGTGAGTCTCCAATTGGATCTTGTAACATCAAGCTGTACCTTCATCACGTCTGAAGAGAGGAAGGAGCAGAGGTTAGCTGGAGAAGTGCCACAGAGCAGGTTCCATGAGAGGAACAATGACTCTGATGAAACATAGCCATCTTGAGGAATATCGGAGAAGAACCAGGGGAATAAATATCCTCACCTCATTCTCCATTTTCTTCCTCCCTAATTTTTTGCTGGGGACCTAACTGATAAAACCCAATGGGAAGCCAGAGTCTATACTAGCCTATTGATGTAGTCCATGTATATCATGACTATAGCAGAAAATAGGGAGGACAGCAGTAAGGAGCTGAAATGGAGAAGTAAATGGGAGATGTATGTCATATACACTAGGAGTCTAGTACTTCTCATTTTCAGTGAGTGGTTTGTTATCTTTATGGTGGACTGTGTTCCAAATGACTACATAAAAATTTCTAATGATGTAAATCACAACTGTGCATTAACAAGACATTGAGAATAAGGAGAAGAAGATAGTTATGGATAGATATCAGCAAAACGATCTAGTGTATTTTAATGAATGACATTTCTAGAAACTAGTTAATAGTCTTGAATGTTTGTAAATGTCTTACATTTCAACAGTAATTTTCAGATTGTCAAGCAGTCAATAATACTATAAAATCATCTATAAGATAGGTAGAAATTGAAATTCATCTCCAGTATTTAATTACAAGAAAACTGAGATTTTTTTTTTAAGATTTTATTTATTTATTTGACAGACAGAGATCACAAGTAGGCAGAGAGGCAGGCAGAGAGAGAGAGGGGGAAGCAGGCTCCCTGCTGAGCAGAGAGCCCATTGCGGGGCTTGATCCCAGGACCCTGAGATCATGACCTGAGCTGAAGGCAGAGGCTTTAACCCACTGAGCCAACCAGGTGCCCTGAAAATTGAGATTTTAATTGGCTGATGAATACAAGAAAGAGCCAGCCTCAGACCCAGGTCTTTACTATTGTTTTAAAGTTTCTGTCCTTTGCTTAAATTATTAATCTATAGTAGTCTCATCTGTGGCTTTGCTTTCCATGGTTTCAGTTACACATGGTCAACCACAGTCTGGAAACAGATAATCCTCCTTTTGTCTTATCATCAGAAGGTCAGTAGTGGCCTAATGCTATGTCACAACGTCTAAGGCATTCACCTCACTTCATCTTGTCACATAGGCATTTTATTATCTCACATAATCATAAGAAGAATGAGTACAGTACAATGAGATATTTTGAGAGACCATATTACTATATATTGTTACAATTGTTCTATTTTATTATTGTTGTTAATCTCGTACTGTGTCTAATTTATTTACTGTGTCTAAATTAAGTTTTATCAAAGGTATGTATGTATATATAGGGAAAAAACATGGTGTGCATGATTCAGTACTATCTGGGGCTTCAGGCATCCAAGGGTGGTCTTGAAATGTATGCCCCTGCAGATAGAGGGAAACCCTGAATTTGTCACCTAATATCGTCCTTAAAATGTACAAGCGAGTATGTCATGTAGGATATTCCTTGTTTTCTTATCACTGAATGAACACCTTAATGTGATTTTCAAAGTGTGGTCACTTGACCAAGCTGCTGAATCAGTACCATCTGGGAACTTGTTAGAAATACAAATTATTGCCCCTCCCCCAGCCCCATTGAGTCACAAATACTAAAAGTGGAACCCTGGAATCTGTGTCTATACAAGCCCATCTGTAATCCACTGTAGGCAGCCAATATAGCTGAAATCTGAGTATCAGGAAGGAACCAAAATGTACTGATGGAAACTTTTCTACAGTTTTAGCCCGATTTAAAATGATGAATTTGTCCCCATGTTAACCTTCTGATCATTATGATCATTCCAGAAAGATACCTAGTAGAAACATATAATATGCTAATACGATGTTCATTATGCCACCAACTGTAATGTGTTTAAAAAGGATCAGGTCTCTTTCTTTCTTTCCTTCTCATGGATTTTAGAAAATTCCCATGAATTCCAGAAATCATGCATCTTAACACAAGTTGCAAATAGTTTTTGAACCAGATTAGCAGGGCCTACTTTGGTCTGATTTATTCATAAAAATTAGTTGAATATCTAAGGCATGGGATTAGATAGTAAATATTTTGGAGATTTCAGATCATATGTTCTCTTGGAACTACTCAGCTATGACATAAGACAAATTAGCTACAGATAATACATAATCAAATGAGTCTAAAAAAAAAAAAAAACTTTACCAAAACGTGTCAAGGATTTGATCCATAGGTCATCATTTTGTCAACTCTTGTGAACTAAGGAATCTGAGGACAACAACTTTAGACATGGAAAAAGGAACTAAGGAAGATGGATTTTTTTCCCCCAAATCATATATAGCTTAGTAAGAGACAGTTTCAGTAAATGATTCCAATCAGGAGACATAATCGTTGAAATATGAGGAAATTATATCTTGTACCAATTAAAAAATAAATAAATAAATAAATAAATATGAGGAACTCATTAAAACTAAAGTTTCAGCAGCATTCTATTATTATATAAATGTTTTTATGCATTATAGTTTATTCAAGATTATCTTAATTTTGTATAACTATCACAAATAGAATAGTGTTTGCTTTTACTTAGATGATAGATTTGGTTTCTTGAAATTATATTTTATGACGTTAAGTCATTGAGTTTTCTTCCTCCCTTATGAAAAAAAGAACATTAGAAAACCAATTACAATGTAAGACTATCACGAATGTTAAATTGTCAGTGTGAGTAGTTAGTTCGGCCTCTCTACCACAGCAAACAGTCCCAAATCGTAGGAGATATCTGGCTTCTGCCTGGCAAATGCTCACCAAGCACTTTAAAAGCACAGCAATTTAGACACACAGTCTTTTCTTCTATTCTCTGAGGCAAAGCACATAGTTCTTCAGTGACATATGTAAGAATTCACAAACTGCACCTGCAAAGTTGGCCTGGTCTCCTCCCCATTCCCTATTCTTTGGTCTGAGCCCCTAGATGCCAAACCTCATTTGAGTGATTTTCAGCTCTTTCTTAAATCTGTGTAATTCTCAGATTCTGAAACTGCTTGTTTCATCCTCTAGATTTCTCGATGCTAAAGTAGACAGTCTCCTGGGGATAACACATATTAGGTATATAATTTCAAAATCAGTTTAATTAGAGCAGAATGACAATCTCAAAGTCTTCAGAGGCAATTCAGGTTAAAAATAATGAGAGTAAATTCCGGATATAAATTAAAAAGCACTTCAAGACTTATATTAAGTTACAACTGATAATTGTCTTCTGTGCCAGTGAACAATAGGGCGTGGTGGAGGCTTGAGCACACTAAAGGGGGTTATAACCTACCAGAAGGAAAGAGTCACTACTTCTCACCACCTGATTAATTACTTTTGGCTATAAAACCCAGTATTACCCTCTTTTCCACTTTTTTTAAGCAATATTTTGAAACAGATTCTCTATGTAAAATACTCAGGTTTTAAATGCTGTCCATTAATTCCTGTTCCTTAAATACTGTGAAGATTGAACACACTTCATAGGCTACTACTTTAGAAACTTTGACTTAAGTGTTTAATTAATTTTTAAAAAGACTATTTATTTATTTATTTGACAGACAGAGATCACAAGTAGGCAGAGAGGCAGGCGGGGTTGGGGGGAAGCAGGCTCCCTGCTGAGCAGAAAACCCTATATGGGGCTCCATCCCAGGACCCTGGGATCATGACCTGAGCTGAAAGCAGAGGCTTTAACCCACTGAGCCATCCAGGTGTCCCTAAGTTTTCAATTACTTTAAATTATTTAAAATCTTTGAGTTCATGTCTTGATGTTCCCAAAGTTTAATGAACGACATTTCCTCCTAATGGTTTAATTATTGTTCAGTGAGATCTATTTAGTTGGGATCTTCAAATTACATGAAAAAGTTCACAACGTGCAGCCTTTTAATGGTTGCAGCTCTGTATGTTTGTTCTGCTGCTGCATTCACGTGCACATTTCCTATTCCCTCATTGCCTGGGCCTACCGTTGACAGATGTTAAACTTGTGGGCTAACTCTTCTCTGGTCTAGGAACACAACCATGATTGATCACTATATTCTGAATAAGACTTGGAGTCAATACAATAGCATGCAAAGGCACTCGATGACCTTCTGTCTTCTTGATTCCAAATATTGTATGCATAAAGATTATCATATGCTCCTCTTCGGGCATCTAGGTGATCTTGACAAGTTTCAATTATTCTGTAATTGCAGCTGTTTTTCAACAGTTGTGCCCTTGGAATGCATTTGCACTTTTGACTAATCAGATAACTTGAAGATGCAGTGCCACTTTTGCAATAAAACCAATATTGATAAGAGTCATTTTGTATTTTAAAGGATCCATATTTCAGGAGAAAATTATACTATCAATTGTGATTTATGTGAAATTCTTATTATTTGTAAAGCAAGTAGGGCTCTAAATTTCTACTTATGCAAAACCTAACCAAAAATATTATCTCTTACTACTGTGACCAATTCAGAGGCTAATAAAAAAGTGATTCTACAATGAGTTGCTCATATAGCATTTTTCACTTAATCCTAAAATAATAGTCTGTTGCCAAACAAAGGGAATAACAAATAACTGAAGCTTGTCAAGACCATCGAGGAGGTTGATTAAACCTAGAAATGGTTCTGTGTGAAATTGACTGTGAACTAGAATTTCCAGACCCATTATATTTTGCAGATATGACTTAAACAGATTACTCCCTCAAGAAAGATTTAAGGAAAATAGAGAAATATCACCAAAAACTATATGTGTTGCCATTATAACTAAGCGTCAAGTTAAATATAAACAAACCTGCCTCTTTAATGTTTTATCTTATCTAACTGCCAGCATGTTTTTACAGGAAGAGTGTAAAATTGGATATTTTAAATTATTCCTAGGCGGTGCATAAAATGGCCACTGGGAAGTCATAAGTAATTTTTTCCTATGCACTTTTCTCTTAGCAAATACAATGCCTCTTTTTTTTATCCTGTAATGGGCAGTGCTGAAAACAACTGATTTTTTAAAATATGAAAAACAATCTGAAAACACAGTATTTTGGAACCTTTGGTTTAAGATTCTATTACTTTCCCAAGAGCAAAAATTGTCAGGGAAAAAAAAAAAGCCTCAGTAGATGCCAATGGAAAGGCAAAAGTGGAAATATATATTATTTTATTAAAGAGACTTTTTAAATTTGAGTTAAAAAATCCTTGAAAATCACTGATATATAATGATAAATCTAGAAGAACATAAAAATATATTAAGACAACCATTTATTACCCCATTTCTAGATATTGATTCAATCCACGTAGTTCTCATTATACAAACCCTTTATCAATACACCATACACTTAATCAGAGCTACGTGGGAAGGTCACTGACTTTTAAACCATTAGAGTAACATGACATAAGTCAAATCATTCACTAAATGACAATCAACCATAAGGACTGCTAGCAGTAATCAACCCAGCTTCTCTGCCGACGGTTTATGCTCCGCTACTGCCCCCTAATGCCAGTTCCACTTTTCAAATTTGCCATGTGAGATTTCACGTTCCCAGCTGTTTTCCTTCTACCCTGCCCATCTTGTTTACTTTTAAATATCCATGTAGAATATTTAAAATGTCTGGATATGTATAAAAAATAACCCTATGGTCCACTAATCTCATTCCATAATTTCAAAGATACAAACTTTCCAGGAAACCTTTTCCTTCATAATTACTTTTCTTCCATAATTCCTCTTATGTTCCTAGCTTTTTGTAGTTTCCATGAAGAGTTCCAAATCTCTTAGCAAGACGTTAATAAGACACAACTTTTTGAGACACACAAGGCAAAATAATTGATGTAGTTTCTGGCCCATAGCATGCACACCATGAAAAGTATTTACATCCAGGAGATAACAAGAGATATGGCAGGAAAGACACGTAGCATACAAAGAATGGGAAGCATCCTACATGATATTTAAACAAACCAACAAACAGTTTTCCATTTTAGACACTTCTGGCAGCTGAATGGAGGATGCATTTGTTGGAGGCGAGACTAGAAGCTGGAACAGTTGGGAGACTTCTGTAATAAACATGGAAATAAATAATATAAACTTTGGGGTTATCAATGGATAGTTAATGACAGTCGATGATCAAAAGTTTAAATCAAAAGTCCACTAATGGGCTTCAGAGAATTCCTAAGCCCTCTGAAATATAGATAAAATGTCTTGTGCTTGTGATATGCATGTTACCACCACTCATCCCATCCCCCTTAAAAAGACCATAGTTGTCAATAGACTTTCAGAGAGAAAAAACCAAAAGCACTAAGGATCACTTGTGTAGTGTTATATGCAATGAATGAAACTCTGAGAAACATTGATAATTAAGGGGCCAAGAGAGGGGAAAAAAGGCAAAGAGGATAACTAGAGAAGTATAAGGAGAAAGTGGCAAATGCACTGCTTTACAATCAAAGGAAATATAAAGCTTTAAAAAGGAGAACAAGATTAACTGTGTACAATTTAGTATGGAATTCTTGCATAGAAAGAAATTCTATGGTGATTACAACTAGAATACCACTAAAGTCCTTAAAGAGGACAGTTTTGAAAGAACAGTGATTTACAATCAGTGAAGATACCATTACACCTGGAGCGGGGGCATTTGAAAATATATGAAGTGTTTTCTGATTGTCACAGCTACTGAAATTTAATTCACAGGATCGGGAGATACTAAACATTTTCAAAAAATGTGTAATAGTTTTGAATAAGGAAGAAATGAGCATGAAAGCCAGAACAGGGTGAACTTGGAATTTAACAGCAGTGTAGAAGTGAACACAGTGAGAACAGGATTATTTTTTAAAGCTAAAATTAAAGAGGGAAAAGATATTAGATAGCAGCTAGATATAAATACTTCCTTTTCTGAATGGAAGAGGTTTAGATATTTACTTTGACTAAGAAGAAAAAGCCTGTAGAATGGTGATGTTGACAAACAATATTAATAAAACAAGGCTCTAGAGAAGATTGTGAGAAGATGATGTGAGAATTGACAAACAAAAAGAAAAAAAAGAAAAAGAAAAGTGACTTGAAATTAAGCATACAGAGGAAACTTCATCCTATTGACAGATGAAGGAGCAGTCTTTAGGTTTTAGAGATAGAGCAGATGAAAGAGATTATGCCTGTTGGCCTCAATTTTCTCAACAAAATAAAGTTTAAATTCAGTGCAGTAGATGCTTTTCTCATTTTTCTTCTGTTTACAGTAACAAATCTTTTTTTCAAAATATCTCTTTCCTGTGCATAATGAATACAATGCTTAGTTTTTAAATGTGATGAAATTTTTTTGTTTTTTTAGAGGATTACATCATAGGCTCCATAATAATATTTTTATATAGCTAGTCTTGATATATGTATGGAATATATGAAGTTTTATTTACTTATTTATTTGTTTTTCTGAGTACTTACTCTATCCCACACATTACTCTGGCACATACTAACATATAACGAGGCAGATTTCCTCTTGTGTCTTTCATTTACAGGAGTGCTAAAATAACTGTACCCTTAGATCTTAAGTTAGAAAAGAAGCTGATCTACAGAACTTTTAATTAAATGTATTGTATCTAAAGCATATTTTCTAGGGGCACCTGGGTGGCTCAGTTGGTTAAAGCCTCTGCCTTCGGCTCAGGTCATGATCCCAGGATCCTGGGATCGAGCCCCGCATCAAGCCCCGCATCAAGCCCCGCATCGGGTTCTCTGCTCAGCAGGGAGCCTGCTTCCTCCTCTCTCCCTCTCTGCCTACTTGTGATCTCTGTCTGTCAAATAAATTAAATCTTAAAAAAAAAAAAGGCGGGGGCATATTTTCTAGTGTGATTTCCCTGGACTAAAAATTTTACCTTTCCTAATGCTTTGTCAAACAATATATGGAGTGGGAAATATGCCTGAGTGGTTTTAAATAGTCCATACATCTTAACTCACCAAGTAGAGAAAGTAGAGAAAGTAGAGAAAGACTACACTGTACACTCTACAGTGTAGAGAAAGACTACACTGTATTATGTTAAGCAAAGTGGGTCAGTCAGAGAAAAACAAATACCATATGATTTCACTCGTATGTGGAATTTAAGAAATAAAACAGAAGAATATAGGGGAAAGGGAGGAGAGGGAAACAAACCATAAGAGACTCTTAATAACAGAAAACAAACTGGGGGCTAACGGAGGAAGGTGGGTGGGAGATGGGCTAGATGGGTGATGAGTATTAAGGAGGACACTTGTGATAAGCACTGGGTGTTACATGTAAGGGATGAATCACTAAATTCTACTCCTGAAACTAATACTACACTATATGTTAACTAACTAACATATAAAGAAAAACTTGAACAATTAAAAATATTAAAAATAAAAATTTAGGGTGCCTGGGTGGCTCAGTGGGTTAAGCCGCTGCCTTCGGCTCAGGTCATGATCTCAGGGTCCTGGGATCGAGTCCTGAATCGGGCTCTTTGCTCAGCAGGGAGCCTGCTTCCCTCTCTCTCTCTGCCTGCCTCTCTGTCTACTTGTGATCTCTCTCTGTCAAATAAGTAAATAAAATCTTTGAATTACTACATTGTTAAAAAATAAAATAAAATAAAATAAAAATTTAAAAAATGAGAAGTGAGAAAGAAAAATAACAACAGTCCTAGGACTCTTTGTATCTACTACTGCTTCCTCTTGGGTGAATTTCTACACTTTTCGACTGGTTATACTCAATTTGTGGGAATTATAGGAAGAAGATACTCATGAGGGCAGGTAAATGAGATCAGTCTGTCAAGATAATTGTAAAATAGCAGCGGGTAAACTCTAGCCAGTTTTTTGTAGGTCAAAGACCAAAGCCCACACAAGGATACAAAATAGGAATGGGATGAAAAACCACTGCCTTCTTCCTGTCTAATTGTTGTTATTGCTTTAGATTTCTATTTCTATTTTGATGGGTAGAAATGTGTCTTGTACCCTGAAAGATTGCTGCCTAATATTCCCTCAGTGTACAATTCTCCAACCTTGTATCTCTTTGGGTATATTAACATGGATGTCGATGAGAAGACCCGGAAGGGTCAACAAGCAGTTGTCTTGGGTTGGATTGCTCTATGTGCCGACTGAGACAAAGGCTTTAGTGTGACTAGTTTATTGGGGAGGGGATTCTAGGGAGCACTGGGGAAGGGAATAAGTGAGAAAAAGAATGGAAGAAAGCCTACTAATCATCAGGTTATTGCTAAGAGCAGCTGTGGCTCAGTGTCACTGGGGACCTCTGTGAGACAGCAGAGAACATCCCTCAGGTATCCACGTAAGAAGTAAAGAAACCCCAACTGTCATCTGTCATTGGCCAAGGGCTGTGCCCAAAGTAACTAATTCCTTGGTACATCTGACACGATCTGTGTCTGTGTTTGGACTGAGAAAAAGCCCTCAACTAGCCACTTGAAGGTACTTCACTTGACACACTCTGGACAGAGTACAATCAGTGCCTCCTGTAGCTGGTTTTGATGAGCTGCTGTTTTACTCATGCACACTTAGATGGTCATATATACAAAAGATTTGGTGTTGTACATTAGGTATGATGATCTGATTCTTACACTTTGCCATTCTATTTATACTCATGTCACTTTTGGTAGTCAAAAGCTGATGCTATAGTTTATTTGGTGCAGCTTTCCCTACAGATAAGATTTTTTTTTAACTATAAATATTATGTAGATTCGGTTTTCAAAACATGAAAATATATTCCTCCTGGGAACAAAGACAGTGAAGACTCACACCTTTGCAGAGTGGGTAGTGATCTGATTTTATTACCATTATTACTATTGTATGGAGTAAGCTAAGTTTTGCTTGAAACATAAATTTCAAAATTTCAAAACCTCGTCATTCCCCAGATTACAAAGGCAGTTCCATTTGTATTTTAAAACTCCAAAGAAAGTATGTCTCTGAACATATCTGTTCCTATTGATCTGAAATTATGATTTGATTTAGGTTCTAATAAACTAAACTGACACCCAGAGACTATATATGCACTACAAGAACACAGATTATTTTTAAAGAACACAGGTCTCATGATGTAGCCTCATTCCAAAGAAATATTTGGTAAAGTGAACTCTTTAAGACTATTGTCCTTAAACATGAGTACCTCTTTTATGTACCTAAGCACCATGTTAGTTTTATATGTAACCATAGATTTATTTTCCATCTAAAAATGTAATCAATGTAATTATTCTTAAGTAAACATCAGTAACACTGTAAACTTAAGTAAACATCTAGAATACCACAATGGAATAAGCAACGTGAATATTAGAGGAAATTCCATGTCAACGAGGAAATAGGACTACCCTAAGTCAAGATATATTATGTGTATAAATTTAAGAAGGAACAGACAAATGTTAAAGCTTATATGAGCTATACATTTAGGTATTTTTTAAGAATTGTATTCTTAAGTCCTATAATTAAATATCTACATATTAGAAACAAGCAGGTGGTGAAATGTATCCAGGAAAATTTATACATTATACATTATAAATAGAGATCAATTTATATATATACACACACACACACACATACACATACACACAAATATATATATATACACACATATACATATATGTAAATGTATATATACAATTGGTTTTCCTTCCTCAACATCTAAATTAATAGGGTTTTAGATTTTTTGGAAAACACAGATATTAAGTTTGTATTAATTACTGAGTTTTAAAATCACCTATTTTAGCATCTACAAAACCTTAAGTTCAAAAATAGGTTTACATTAAAGCTAATTGTCACATAAATGACTCATTCTGGCTTGAAAACTAGGAGAAAATGTATCCCAAGCCTTTAGCAAAGTTTCTGCATAAACTTGATGTTTCACTCACCTTATAATAAGATTTATGTGATACTACTGTAATGCAAATTTATTGTGATTAAGCTAATGGGTGTAATTCCTAACTCTCTGTACACTTCCCACAAAAGCTTTCCTTTTCTGAAAAACTACTCACACTTTTTTATTATGCTAAACTCATGTATACATACAGCCTGCTGTTTTTATATTATAAGACATAAGCTATTTTAAGATTGATAAAGTTATTTTAATGTATATATTAAACAGTTTAAAGACAATAGTCAATATCATTCACATTATTTGTATTGGGCTGAAATGCCTCTCTGTATTTAACACCCATTTGTTCCATGTTCAGGTATCAACCACAAATGTTTAAAGACTGCTACATTTTTTTCCCCTGCAATCCTCTCTTTCACCACAGTAAATTTCCAGTTCTATGTACTCTTCTTCATAATAGGTGATTTTGAACAACTCTGGATCATATAATGGTAATTCCTTTAGGTAAGTCTCAGGGTAGTTTTTCTCCCTGTATTTTAGAGTGTCAGGTTTAGAGCAGAAGGTATTATACTAAGAGCTTGAGTAATACAGAATAAGATTACTGATTCACTTATTCTGAATAGCATGCTGCTCTTAAACTGTGGTACAGTATGGATTTATAGACAAGAATTATGACACATTTGGGGAAAAAAACACATGTTCTTGTATTTATCTCTTTTGAAATCTATCCCTTTTTAAGATACAAAACATATCTTAATTCAGTTCTTCAATATAACAGCCATTCTTTGCAGTTTGAAACAACAAAGTGTGATAAGCCTACTCTTGGCACCTCATTTAAACTAGTCATAAAAGTAGTGAAGGTATCTCATAGCACTCAAATAAACATGTCTTTCAAAACTGACAATTAAAACCAGGCACTAGTCTCCTCAATTACTTTTACCTGTACCCCATATTTCTTTATTGTATCATGAAGGAATTATAATAAAATGCCTTAATAAGGAAAAGATTGTTAAGTCTACTATATTTTATTGCCAAAAAAGCTAGTTTGATATGATCTACATTTAGAGACCCATGCTAGTTCTTTCTTTTTTTTTTTTGCCATGAAATTCTTGATTTTTATTTTTTTATAAAAAAAAATTTTTATCCCCAGGGGTACATGTCTGTGAATCACCAGGTTTATACACTTCACAGCACTAACCATAGCACATACCCTCCCCAATGTCCATTACCCTACCCACCTTTCCTGACCCCCTCCCCCCAGCAACCCTCAGTTTGTTTTGTGAGATTAAGAGAAATAAGTCAATCAGAGAAAGACAACTATCATATGATATCCCTGATATGAGGAAGTGGAGATGCAACATGGGGGACTAGGGGGGCAGTAAAAGAAGAAAAGAAACAAGATGGGATTGGGAGGAAGACAAACCATAAGTGACTCTTAATCTCATGCTAGTTATTTCTAATCACACATCTTTTTTCCTGTTTTAAATGTTAACTATTTACATATATATATTTTAAAATAAAGTCTTTTAAGATAGCATTCAGGATTGATAGCAAGTCAACCAGTCAGTGATTCATAAGTTCTATCCTCTAATGCTTTATAAAAATTAGCAGGCATTTACCCAAACTGGGTCTCTCAGAGCTCCTCTGAATACATGTTTCTATTCTTCAGCAAACTCTGACAGTGGCTCAATAATCTTATCTGTAAGCTCCCTTTATGCCTGGATATGGAATTTCTATGTTCTAAGGGACCCAAGTTCATGTGAAATAGCTACATGCTCTTCACAATTTTACTCAATTATTTGGATCTCACTTTCATCTTACCAGTCAACATTTATTGTCATTTACAGATGACAGCACTACCTACTATAGTTTGAAGGATGTAAGAAAGGCTCCTTTTCAAAAATAACATTAACCTAGTATCTCAGGGAGAAGCATTTTTTGGGCAGATAAGTAGAGTGAAAAGAATATCCCAGAAAGAAGATGCAAGGTAATGTAAATGCTGAGATAAGATTGCATGTGACAGAATGTATGAAGAATAATAATGTATATGGAAGACAGTAGCATGTCTATGACGTTAGGGAGGGAAAACATGTGATAGACCTTGTCAAACATTAAGGATATTTCTTTAGTGCATTGGGAAGCATTAAATTGTTTCAAGCAGTATTCATGATTGGACTCATACTTCTTAAATGATTACCTGCCTGCTGTCTGAAAACTGTATGAGAATGAAGGACAAGACTGGAAGCTGGCAGCCCAGCTGCTACTTCTCAAAATAGGTGGAGAGAAATGGACAAATTCAACTACATTGAGATTATAATTACTGTGAGGATCAAGAAAGAAGAGGGTGTCAAGAATAAAATCCAAATACTAGAGGAAGCAACTGAAATGACAGACATGCCATAATTAGAAATAAGAATAAATCTAGAGGAAGGATATTTGCATAGTCCTGTGTTGTACACATTATGTCGGAGATGACTGAGAAATACACCAAAAAAGATGAGAAGCAAACGACGGAATCAATTTTCTTGTGTCCATAGTCTATGTGAGTGGTATTTTTGGCCATCATAATAAACATAATATGACATGTTGGAGAGAGCATACATGGACTGAAAAGTTGATGTGCAGGGAGTTTAATAGGGGTGTATGATTACACTGAATGATTTACTATAATTACAGTAAATGTATATTAATTACATCATTAATTATAACATTTTAATGATATATTAATGCTAAATATTAAAACACATACATTATAAAATAACAAAATAAAAATCAGCATTTCTTTGGTGCCTACTGTTACAGTCTAAATGCCATAGTGTGGTCGGCTGAGTGCTTACAAAAATTCCATGTGAGCTATTATGCAACTTCCTGTTAATAGTTAAAAATACATTTTTCTCTGTCAATAAATACAGACCTACCATTCTATTTCTTTTTTTTTTTTAGATTTTATTTATTTATTTATTTTAGAGAGCAAAAGAGAAAGAGAGAGAGAGCAAGCAGAGGGGGGAGAGGGATCAGAAGGCTCCCCACTGGGTAGAACCTTGGGGTCTACCTGAGCCCAACCTGGGGTACCTAACCTGGGGTTCGCAGAACCTTGGGGTCATGACCTGAGCCAAAGACAGATACTTAATTGACTAAGCCACCTAGGTGCCCCTATCATTATAATTTTAATGCAAAAATTCTCAAATCATTTTTTTCATTATGAGATCTGACCTTAAGAAGATTCTTTTAAAGACCTTTACTTTATCAAAATTTTCAATCTAGAACTATAAAATATATATTTAAATGTTCAATACACTGAGTTATGTTGGGATAAACTATGAGACAAAGTAATTTTACTTCAGCAGCATCATTTATTGAGTAAAATATCTCTTACAAATGATCTGACATGCCCAATTTTTACATCATAAATTTTCACACACACTTGGACCTATTTCTCCATTTTTTAGACTGAGCCATCAATATATGAAAAAAGCATCATAGGTTTTGGAGGTTTTTAAAACTATTTTTAGAGCAGTATTTGGTTTATAATAAAACTGAGAAGATACAGAGATTTCCCATATACACCTCCACTTACACATGCATAGGTTCCCCCATTATAAATATCACTCACCAGAATAGTACTTTTTTTTTTTCCTTTTCTTACCAAGGATGAACCTACATGGATCACCAAAAGTCCATAGTAACCTTTGAGTTCATTACTGGTATTGTACATCCTATGGGTTTGGACAGATGTATAATGATATATTTCCATCATTACAATATCATGCAAAATGTTTTCAGGGTCACAAAATTTGGCCACATGGTTCTACCTAATAACTGGGGGAGTAATAATAGTGTGACCAAGGAAAAAAACAAAATAATATTAGTAAGCACATATGAGTGTCTCTGTCACATAACTAGTGATGCACACTTAGAACATTTTCAATATTATATGAATATAAACAAGTTATATCATTTTTCGTGTATATGAACACATCTCTAAGATAATTTCCCACATGCAGAGCACAGATATTTAAAATTCTGAGAGATATTTCCAAATAAAACTTCATTCCCTTTTTTTAAATACCCTGTGGCTTTCAGAGAAGTTTTAGGTTCAAAGCAAAATTAAGAGAAGGATACATAGATTTCCCATATGCCCTCTCCACCCCCCACACGTAGCCTCTCCCATTATCAGCATCCCCCACCAAAGTGGTAACTGGCAATTATGAGTAAAGCTGCTATAAACATTTCTGTGCAGGTTCATGTGTGGACATGTTTTCAACTCCTTTGGGTAAATATCAAGGAGAACAATTAGTGGATCATATTGCAAGACTATATTTAGTTTTGCAAGAAACCGCCAAACTGTGTTCCAAAGTGGATGTATCATTTTGTATTCTCAGCAAGGTGTGAGAATTCTTGGTGCTTCACATTATCTCCAGCATTGGGTGTTCTCAGTGTTACTACGACTGATTGGGCCAAATAGGTACATAGTGGTTTCTCATTGTTTTAATTTGTATTTCCCTGATGAAACATGATGGGGAGCATCTTTTCATATGTTTATTTGCCATCTGTAGATTTTCTCTGGTGGGGTATCTGTTAAGATTTTGGACCATATATTAATTGGCTTATGTGTTTTCTTATTATTTAGTTTTTTTTCTAAGGTTTTATTTATCTATTTGACAGAAAGAGGAAGAGAGCATAAGCAGGGGGAGCAGCAGGCAGAGGGAGAAGCAGGATCCCTCCTGAGCAAGGAGCCTGATGCGGGACTTGATCCCAGAGCCCTGGGATCATGACCTGAGCAGAAGGCAGATGCCTAACTGACTGAGCCATCCAGGTGCCCTTATTGTTGATTTTTGAAATTTTTTTGTATTTTGGTTAAAGGTCCATTATCAGATGTGTCCTTTACAATATTTTCTCCCACTCTGTGGCTTGTCTTCTACTTCCGTGCAGAGTAGAAGTTTTAAATTTTAAGAGTCCAGCTTATCAATTATTTCTTCTGTGAATCACGCCTTTGGTGTCCTTTCTAAAAAGTCATAACCATACCCAATATCATCTAGGTTTTCTTCTATGTTACCTTTTAAGTATTTTATAATTCTGTATTTTACATTTAGGTCTATAATCCATTTTGAGTTAACTTTTATGAAGAGTGTACATTCTACATCTAAATTCATTTTCTAAAATGTGGATGTCCAGTTGTCCCAGCACCATTTGTTGAAGAGAATATCTTTACTCCATTGTATTACCTCTGCTCCTTTGTCAAAGATCACTTGACTATATTTACGGGGATATATTTTGGGTCCTCTCTTCTGTTCCATTGATTTATTTGTCCATTCTTTTGTCAGCACCCCACTGTCCTGATTATTGTTGTTTTGTAGAAAGTTTTGAAGTTGGGTAGTATCAGTCCTCCAATTTTGCTCTTCTTCTTCAATATCATGTTGGCAATTCTGAATCTTTTGCCTCTTGGAACAAACTTTAGAAAATGTTGATATTCGTAAAATGACTTGCTGGGATTTTGACTGAGATCACGTCGGATATACAGATCAAGTTGGGAAGAACTGACATCTTGACAATATTGATTCTTCCTATCCATGAATATAAAATATCTCTCAGTTTACTTAGTTCACCTTTGATTTCATTCATCAGAGTTTTGTAGTCTTCCTCATAGAGATCTTGTATGTGTTTTGTTAAATTTACACCTAAGTATTTCATTTTGGTGTTGTAATCTAAATGATAATACATTTTTAATTTTAATTTATTTTTTTTTAAAGATTTTATTTATTTATTTGACAGAGACAGCTCATAAGTAGGCAGAGAGGCAGGCAGAGACAGAGGGGAGGAAGCAGGCTCCACACTGGGCAGAGAGCCTGATTTGGGGCTCAATCCCAGGACCCTGAGATCATGACCTGAGCTGAAGGCAGAGGCTTTAACCTACTGAGCCACCCAGGTACCCCTACATTTTTTTATTTTAAATTAAACTTGCTCATTATCGATAGATAGGAAAACAATTGAATTTTGTATATTAACCTTGAATCCTGCAAACTTCCTATAATTACTTATTAGTTCCAAGAGGGTTTTATTTGTTATTGTTGATTCTTTTAGATTTTCTATAGAAACAATTGTGTCATCTGTGAGTAAGGATAGTTTTATGTCTTCCTTCCCAATCTGTATAACTTTCTTTTTTAAAAAGTATTTTATTTATTTATTTGACAGAGAGGCAGGCAGAGAGAAAGGGGGAAGCAGGCTCCCTGCTGAGCAGAGAGCCCGATGTGGGGCTCGATCCCAGGACCCATGAGATCATGACCTGAGCCGAAGGCAGAGGCTTAACCCACTGAGCCACCCAGGTGCCCCCAGTCTTTATGACTTCTATTCCCTTCCTTGACTTACTGTATTAACATGGACTTCCAGCACAGTGTTAAAAAAGGAGTGGTAAGAGGAGACATTCTTACAATCTTGCCTTGTACCTGATCTCAGTAGGAAAGCTTTGAATTTCCCACCATTAGGTATAATATTAACTGTGGAGTTTTTGTAGATTTTTTTTTAATCAAATTAAGGCAGTTTCCCTCTCTATCTAGTTTACTGAGAATTTTCTAATGAATGGTTATTGAATGTCAAATACTTTTTTTACATCTATTGATATGATCACGTGATTTTGTTGTTGTTGTTTTTAGCCTATTAATGCAATGTATTACATTAATTGCTTTTCCAAATGCTTAACCAGCCTTTCACGGCTAGGATAAATTTCACTAGGTGGTAGTGTGTATCTAATTCCTTTCATGGTATTTTGGATTTGATTTGCTAATAATTTGTTGAGGATTTTGCATCTATGCTAAAGAGAGGTAATGGGTCTGCAGTTTTCTTGCAGTGTCTTTGTCTGGTTTTGGTATTAAGTCAGGCTGGCCTCATAGAATGAGTTAGGAAGTATTCTCTCTTTGATCCTCTGAAAGAAATTATAATCTTGGTGTGGAGGCTGAGAAAAATCAAGGCCATCCCACCTCAGGTTTAGCCTTAGCATAAGTACAGCCATCTTAGCTCCGGCAGCCATCTCAGAACCCTGGGCCCAAGGGCTGAACTTTCCCCCACCCTGCTTTAGTAAGCCCCACCCTGCTTTGGTTCCAGAAACCCCCACCCTGCTTTGGTTCTAGGAATCCCCACCCTGCTTTAGTAACAGGAACCCATAAATACCTCTGCCTTAACTAAGCTCAGGGTCCAAGTCCCTACTCAGCTATGTCAGGTATACTTGGGCCCAAGTTTAAGCTTGTTAAATAAATCCTTGTGTGACTGCATCAGTGTTGGCTCCTTAGTGGTCTCTCCTGGACGTGAAAACTTGGGTACAACAATGGTTATACTTATTATAATTTTTCAACTAGGTTTGCGGTATATTTACATACCATCCATTTTATATGTACAATTCAGTAATTTCTAGCACATTGAGAGACATGTGCAAACATTACAATCCTCCTTCCTTTTTTTATCCCAGCACTCCACTCCATATTCTCAAATGCAATTGCTTTGTGAGAGACAGATGTATTCCTTAGGGCTTCCATAACAAACTACCATAGACTGAGTGGCTTAAACAACAGAAACTTATTTCCTCACAGTTCTGGATGCTATAAGTCCAAGACCAAGGGGTTTTCAGGACTGGTTTCTTCCGACACCTCCCTTCTTTGCTTGCAAATGGCCACCCTCTTGCTCAATCCAGATTTCCTCTTATAAAAACACCAGATTGGACTAGGGCCCACCCTAATGGCCTCATTTTAATTTAATCACTTCTTTAAGGGCCTTGTCTCCACTTACAGTCAAATTTGAGGTATTGAGGGTTAGGGTTTCAACATTATCAATTTGGGGGAGGATGCATTTCAGGCCATAGGAAGGGATATTATTTTCTTTGAGTGAAAAACTCAAATTGAGTGAAAAACTCCTATTTACCAGGCAGCATTTTGTGGTGTAGTGTTATCTCTTTCCCCCTTCCTAACTTAGTCTTTTCCTTCTCCAGCCTCTCACATCTGGGCATGAAACTTCCTCCCACTGTACTGCTTTTGATTCTTGGATTCTGTTTTGCATTCTTTCTTTTATTTTACTCAGAAACTCATCTTCTCTTCAGCTTCCAAACTTGGAAGTAGGCAAAGGATTCTCAAATGGGGTTTGGTAATTGTGTTGATGAAATAATGAAACCGCTGCCTGTTTTTTCTGGGTCTCTGCCACCTCTCTGCTCTCAGATTCCATATGGATATTTCTCTACTTGAGAATTATCATGTAATTTCTCCTTTATTCTACTCATAAGGCAAAACTGACCACTACTACACTCAGAATAGCATTGATTATTATGAATTATTAATAAATTATTATGATTTACTACCTCAGAAACAGAAAAAATGTCCCCTAAAGTTTTAAAATTTTCCTTACTATCTTCCTGTTTCCATAATCTCTCCCCACTGACTGTATGTTGGATGACCAGTGTCTCAAATCACCTAAACAAAAGAAAATATTTTAAGAAATCACTCACTGCTATCCCTTTTCTCAGCTGTCTCTGACCCCACTGTCCTGCTTTTAAGTAACTACTTTATAGATGGATTTTAAAAGAAGAGAATTAAAAGGTTTAAAATTTCTTTCCATACCTTTCACCTTGGAAGTATGGTCTTTACAAAAGTCTCTACAGATTTGATTCCCATTCCTATACAATATATTCTCTACTTCATGGCTTTTTTTCCCTTTACTGCCAACATCTCTTAGCCACAGAGTAATAAATTATTTTCCCTAAAAGAAAAATAAAAGGAGCACATGCAAAAAACTCTATTTATGTGCCAACATGTATAAAGTGACCAAAAGAAAGCTGTCTCCTAAATCATAATTATACCTTTCATAAGTATTTCTAAATTGGTTACAGTTATGTACAGGACTAATCCCAGCACTAAGCCCCAACAGCAAAGATGATGTATCTCTTCTGCATCAGACCCAATTCAAGTGTTAAGAAATGTATACATGTATACATCAATGAAAATGCTAACTTTTGAACCATTGGCAGAAACATTTATTTGCAGATACAAAAATATCTGCATAGGCTCCTCCACTGGCAAAAGGGCTCTAACCTTTTGACCTGGCGAATCTTGGGATGAGTAGTTCCCGCTATTAAAGACTGTACTTTTATGCCCAAGTGCCATCCCCAACAGTATTTACACTCAGTTATTTAGCTTTCTTACTGTTTTTTTGTTTGTTTTTTTTTATTAAAGGATTTAATTTATTTATTTGACAGAGAGAGATCACAGTAGACAGAGAGGCAGGCAGAGAGAGAGAGGGGAGCAGGCTCCCTGCCAAGCAGAGAGCCCGACGCTAGACTCGATCCCAGGACCCTGAGATCATGACCTGAGCCGAAGGCAGCGACTTAACCCACTGAGCCATCCAGGCGCCCAAGCTTTCTTACTGTTAATAATACAACATAAGAGCTACAAAAGGACATCGACATGATCACACAAATACACAGTTATTAGCCCTCAGACTGGTTCCTCTTCAGAAATTACATTTTGGGTGTCTCAGTTATTCTTGCTTATGGAGTTGACTAATCCCATGAGGAAAGAAGTTTGCCTTATGTTGCTTCAATTCTCCTAGGGCAATCAATCTTAGGAATTCAGACTTTGGAGATGGCCCAAACTGAAGTAAGCAAGTTTTTTTTTTCCTACCTCTTCCCAGAAACACTCTACTAAGCAGAAGATCTTCCTTAAATCTGTCAAATAACAGCAATATGTTTAGTAAGCTAGGATTCTCTGATTTTACAAATTACATTATCAATATGTCTTTTATAGAGAGAAAGAAAGAGAAAATAGCTATTTCCCATAAGTCACTGGTCATTGGACACTGCTTAATTTCACCTTGTTCGGTTCCATCATGGATTTTCTTTTCTTTTCTTTTTTCCAAAATCAAGTTAGGCTGCAGCTGCCCCTGTGACTCTTCTAGAATGCATGCATGCACACAGGAAAGAAAAAGAAAAAGCTGCTATTCAAAGAACTTTTACAGAAATAATATGTGAGAAGAAGGATGTGTAATAACAAAGAACTCAAATTAAACCCTAGGAATTGCCAATATTTCTGAGAGGTTTCCTTGGGGTAATATGGAAAGCTTAGTGGCTGGAGGGGATGATAAATGGAATCATTAAACCACTTACAGTGCCTTGTTAAGAAAGGGTGTGTTCGTATGTGATAATGCTTATAACATCTCTTTTCTTTACACCAAGGGTTCTTTGCTTTTCCCTAAACCCATGGCCTGAGGAGGTCAAATAGCCAGGGACTAAATAATTCACTTCAGCACCAAAAGTCTGCATATGAAAGGATAACACAAAGCTCTTACAAATGTTATCCATTTCAGAGCCAGGAGCAAATGAAAAAAGGACGCAAACACTCCACAAGATATAGTAAAAATTTTAAAGGCTCTGAAACAAGCAAACTGGAATCATCAGTACTACTCATGGCTGATGGGTTAGCATACATTTGTACCTGAACATTTCCTGAATACACTGACTTCAAGAATTTGAAAATTAATAAAAAGTTGTCTGTAACTGAATTATCTTTGGTCATACTTTTTTAACCAATTATAGCCAATATACAAATAAAATCAAAGTCCTGGTATCCTTTTTTAAACAGTCTATTTTCTTAACCATAGACTAAAACCTCTAGTACTTACTCTTTACAACTATAAAGAACAAGGTCCATAATACGGGCATAAATTAGTTAATCTACCAAGGCATTTACTGACTGCCCTTTACAAGCAGGGCGCTCAGTTTGGCACTAAGAACAAGGAGATAAAAGGCAGCCCTTAGCTCCAAGAAGCCCACAGTCTTGGAGACAAGATTCAGTACATTAACAGAGACTCGTAATGTGATAAGCATGATGATGTAAGTAAGCACAAGGTCTATTATAAGAACTAAAACAAGCGAGAAAAAAAAGTGAACCACCAAAATTCTCTCATTTGCACTCAAAGTTACTTAGAACAACGCAGCAAAAACAGAAAGGGTTTTGGGTATTCACTTTAAATGCCTAGAAGAATCTTACCTCGTCATCACTGCCCTTTTCCTTCCCTCTTTATATGTGTAGTTCCTCAATGTCTTGAATCACCTTTCAGACCCTCTGAGGAGCCTTTCCTTACTCTGGAGTTTTGGGTAGTGGCATGCTTCCACACCACTGTGCAGTTTACCTCACAGAGTCTATGCACACGGCACTGTAGTGTCTGCTTGCCTGTCTTCTTCCCAAGCCAAAAGGTCTTTTAAGGAAAAGTGAGCATTAAAAAACAAGTACTACTACAGGTGTTTTTAGTTCTGCTACTTAGCATAGTGCATGAAAGAGTAATTTGCTCAACAAATATTTATTAAATAAGTTAACTTACAGAGGCTGTAGATGATGATTAAATGATATAATACAAATAAAGCACTTTCTAAGAATTCAACAAACATGAGCTCTTTTAAAGCCAAGTATAATATGGTTCAGCATGTAAGAACTTATTGAATTAGTCACATTAAAAAAAAAAAGTTTTCAGGAAATAACCCATTCAAGGTATTCATGGTTATATAAGGATACCTATCAAAAATCTTTTCATCCATATAGACCTATGTAGTTGAACAAAGCTGTGTTCTAACCTTTTCCATCTAACATGTACTAGCACTGATTGGTAAGTGATCTATCTAACCCAACTGAACTCAATTTTTCTTTTTTTCATGTGAAGTTATACTGTCCACATCATAAATTGTTAAAAAGGATTAAATGAAATAACATGTGAAGCATTTAGCTCTGTGGCTGGCATGTAGTACATCTTGAATTCATAATAATCTTCCTTTCTTCACTTTAAATCCATGGCAAACCAGATCAGGGGGTCTTCTTAGAAAGTCCCGCAGCCAAAAGGAAACACTACATTTAACCCAGCTATGTTGGGCTGGTTCCTTTATTACCACATTCCAATCTCATCATTTGGGGGAATAAATGTCCACCTCTTCAGTAATGGCCTTGATAATATTTTTGCTGCCACCATGTGGTTGGTGGGAGTCGAGACAGGGATCATTCTTGAGAGTTTATTAAAAAAAAAAAATATATATATATATACATATATATGTATACGTATATATATGTGTGTGTATATATATATATATATATATATATATATATATATAATATTTATTTTAAACTCCAGCATACATTAGAAGCTTGCTTGCCATGGTTTAGAAGGTGTGTTGAGTATCTGATATGCATTATCTCAATTTAATTCTTTAAAAAGAAAGAAAAGAAAACGCTGTGGGGTTGGTACTATTTGTATCCCTATGCTAGAGATGGCCACAGATCACGGATATGGGAAAGACAGTCCCTTGGTCACACCCATTGTTAGTAGTAAGTAGTACAGTAATATTTCAGATCAGAGCAGTCCCATTTTTTTGTGCCTAAACACCAAACCATAATGTTCCCCTTTT
Source organism: Mellivora capensis (assembly GCA_004024625.1). Taxonomy (NCBI): domain Eukaryota; kingdom Metazoa; phylum Chordata; class Mammalia; order Carnivora; family Mustelidae; genus Mellivora; species Mellivora capensis. The sequence continues at coordinate 29,718 of PISX010012529.1, forward strand.
TTTCTAAATAGTGTTCCACTAAAGATTGAAAAATGAATTATTAAAAAAAAATATTTGGTCCAAACAAACATTTTTCAAAGCACCCAAATAAACAATGTTGGTTCCTCTGTCTTCACCTATTTAGATTTTTTGCTTCAGTGTAAAAGCCATTTCCCCACAAGGTGTCTGTTGATCCTTTAGAGTCTAGGGCTGTGCCACAGAAATCTTTATACTCCTAGAACCCAGTGAATATTTATAAGGAAGACATCAAATCAATGTGTTAATGATTTTAATTTATAGTTCTGTAAGCAACTGACAGCTCTTATCTTGTTCTTACATCGGTTCAAAAGCCAAAGATAATCCTTCTTTATAATTCATGCTGGATCTTAATTTAATCTCAATCCTCCCTGGACAATCTTGCTTTTGGCTTCACTTTGTCACCTTCATCCCCCACCCTCCCAAGAGATTTTACCTGCATCTTTTGTTACAAGGCAGCAGTGGGGAGACAGGGAGCATATGTGGACTTGGGGCTCATACCATCAAATCCTGCCTTAGCGACACACTATTGATGTAATACTGAGGTATTTAATTAATTTCTGTTAGCCTTGGTTTCCTCATCTCTAAACTTACTGTATCAGAACTTCCCCCTTATTGTATAGTCAATAGATATTACTCTCCCTTCCTTCTAGCTCAAAAAACAGATTGGGTTCACATACTGTCACATAAAACCCATCTTTTTCTACACTTCACAGTCACAGTCCCAGAATTAATCTTCTTCTCTCTGGGAGTATTCCTGAAATGCTGCTTTCTTGAAAATTAAACAATAGGATTGCTTTTAGATTTAAGATTTTCCCGTTCAGTGAGGAATAGAGCTTTCCTTAATCTTAGCCAAGAAAAAGATACCTAAGAGTATAGGAAGAAAAAATGCAGTTTAGTCTTCTCCAGGCTTGTATAATCTAAGATGGACCATGACACACATCTTGGAGGCGCAAATTAAGTAAACACTGAAGGAAGTGGCAGCAAGATATTTAAGCTTCTGGGTGGTGAACTGAAGTCGCTATAAGCATAAGGTATGTGTACATGCACACACACACACACAGACATATACACACTTTCCAATATTACAGTGTAAATAAGAAATGTCAGCAGGATATCCTAACTAAGATCCAGCACTGGTGTTAATCTCGAATAAAGATGGCACATAACATATGGAACAAAAAGGCTGTATCTGCAGAAAGATATATCTATATTAATCACAAGGGCAAAATTTTTTAAAAGAAGGGGAAAATAGATATGCCAGAATAGTGCAGTGAATATTAAGTATGTCACCTGGAGCCAACTGCCTGGGTTGAATCTTAAATATCCATGTATGGATAGGCATGTGACTAGGCAATCTACTTTTCTTCTCTATAAGTTAATTTCTTCATCTGTTAAAAGGAAATAATAATGATATTTAGCACATGGGGCTTATGTGAGGCTTAACTGAGATAATACAAGTAAAAAACACGGTGCCTGCCACTCAATAAGAATTCATTAACTGTTCATTCTTATGCATATTAAGACAAATGGGGTTGAGTCATTTGCTTTAGAAAAGGCATTACTTTATTTACTTAATAGTTCATTGACTCTTGAGGAAATACATGATTGACATGAAGGACTCTTAGAGTGGGGTACTAGCATTCACTTAATCAAGTTATTAAAAATTTGAAAATGCAGAATTTTCGTAGGAGACTGTCCAAAATGTCTTGAAGATGATGATGGAAAATCTATATTCAAATCTTGACCTGGCTAAATTCCTCTTTGTGGTTCATTTATGGCTTTACCACCTGCTTGCTCTGAGGAGACGGCTGGCATACACGGGCACAGGCTGCTCTGGGGCTGTCATTCACACACACAACACTCCTAAGGAATGTCTCAGAAGTAACTTGTGCATGACAAGTAACCTCAGGGAATAGAACTCAAATCTGAAATAAACAAACTAATATCTTCAGCCTGTTACAAGCTTTCTAAATTGCATTTTTAGAGACCAAGAACACAGCAGGGTAAAGATATGGAGCTTTGGATCCACCTGATAGCATCGGAGCTGGGCCCACGTGAGGCACACTGGTGATTATGTATGTGAATGAAGGGCTTGGAGGGGAAACCCTAGATTGTGAAACAGTATTTCACAGTTTGTAGCTTGCTCAATGGGATAAACATTAAACTTCACATTTTAAGGTCATATCTCAAGGATTAGTTTCACTCTCTTCCAAGACTTAAATTTATTACCATAAACTATGAATGAATTGAGCGTTAGGGAATAACTTGTTTAGTGCTTTAAGCAGGACATGCTGCAAAAATTCCAAATCCAAATTTGCTTGTACAATTCTAAGGCTGAGCAAATGATGAAGGTCCTGAAGGCAAAGTAAAATCTGGTTATTAATAAAGAAAAACAAAGATGAGTACTAAGTCAAATTTTCAGAATCCATTAATATTTCATCTCAAATAGCACAGAAGCACTTTCTTTTACAGGGAACTATGACTGGTGTTATGATAAAAAGCGTAATGCACGGCCCCCGAGATAAGAGGGGGAAAAAAAAGGAAAGAAAAGATAAGAGGTGTCAGTCTTTATACTGTTTTTAAAAAAGCACAGGATAATAACTAAGCACAATGGTTAAAAAAGTTTCCATTTTTAAGTGTGCATTTAAAGTTAAATGATATAAATATTCATTGCAATATTTATTTTTGTAAAACATGGAGAGAAAACAATAAAATATGATCAGTGTTTCCCAAGGCCATGGTTACATCTTGATGTATGGGCAAAATGGCAGAATAGCTACTGTCAAATTCACTCAATCCTCTTTCGCGCCAAATTTTTCTTGTTCACTAAACCTAATGAAGAATATTCTTTTGCTTTTTAGAAAATGTCTGGCATAATTATACTCCGTTCTCTTGAATCACGAGTAGAAGCTAAGGGAGATTCTTTTGCAATCACCAGAAGTCTTCCACCCAGACTTTACCTAAAGCGCTGATAGTATGACTTCAAAGGTAAGAATCTCAAACGTCTTTTCCTAGACATCCTACTTAATCATTCCACACCCGCCTCCCCTTAAGTCATGAAACAGATCTTTCTTAAGGAGTTGGGGGTACTAGAATCCTGGGCATTTGCTTTCTTTTTTTCACTAGCAGAAGCTCTTTTATCACTGGATTATCATCTTTGTACTAAAATGACCACAATACTTCCTGGACAAGACAAAATGGAGGAAGCCAAGCAAGGTACTGATGGAGCAAAATGAGAGGCTGCATCAGAGAAGGCTCTGGCATGATCAAGTGCTGGTTCAGAAAATGTAGGCACAGGGGCGCCTGGGTGGCTCAGTGGGTTAAAGCCTTTGCCTTCGGCTCAGGTCATGATCCCAGGATTCTGGGATCAAGCCCCGCATCGGGCTCTCTGCTCAGCGGGGAGCCGCTTCCTCCTCTCTCTCTCTGCCTGCCTCTCTGCCTAATTGTGATCTCTGTCTGTCAAATAAATAAATAAAATCTTTAAAAAAAAGAAAATGTAGACACAGAGGTAGAACAAATATGCGTGGGCTCCTGGGACACACCACCCAGGTGTCACTGGGCTTCCGTTCATGTTCTCTCTTGAGATCTCCCTCTTACATTTCTAGTTTCCTCTGCCTTATTTCATCTGTTGCATGACTTTCTAACCTAGATTTGAATAGAAGAAAAAAGGAATGAAAAGCTCTGAAATTATTTCACTATTTAGTGACTTTATGGGACTTCTAGCCAGATACTTCAAGAATATATCAAATTTTAATTAAGAAATAGCAAATAACATAAGCTGTGCTATTTAAGCTATATATGGAAGAAAGAAGCAGGGTTCCAATGTATATGCTCTCTCAATCTCTGCTCTTTGTGGAAGGATTCATTTCTTAGCATTGCTTCCAATTTTCTATCCATCGTAAGAAGGGGAGAGAAGTCACTGCCCAAGTGGCTCAGTTGGTTGAGTGTCTGACCCTTGATTTTGGCTCGGGTCATGATCTCAGGGTCGTGAGATTGAGCCCCACATCAAGCTCCACACTGGGCATGGAACCTGCTGAAGATTCTCTCTCTCTCACTCTCTCTCTCCGTTTGCTCCTCCCCCTCCCTCTCAAAAAGAAAAAGTGGGAGAAAAATTAAAAGTTAATAAAATGGTAAAAAATCATGTAAACAAAAAAGATAGAATTGAAAGAGTATCACAAATGATGCTAAAGAGAAGAATGGCAAATGAAGGGTCACTGTTTTAAGAATACAAGACCACATGCCTTTATTTTATTTAGATTTGAGTTTATAACCACACAAAGCTTTGAATTTTGAGGATCAGTCATACACAAATATACCAAAAGACAGAAGCAATTGATGATGAGATTCAAGGAACAGAGAAACCATTCAAATCATACAAGAAGTATCATGAAGATTGGATTTAGGCAGTAGGGAAACACTAAGGGGTTTTATGTAAGAGAACAACATGTACAACTACTTACTCAAGATCCTTTATGAAGAATACATCAGAAGGAGGAAGACTGAATTCTGCAAAACATGTCAGCAGGCTACTGCAAAAATGTATGTCAAGAATGTTGGTAGCCTAGAGGAGGAGGGGTGGGAGTGGGGCTAGAGAAATATGAATGGACTTGAACTCTGCTTAGAAAGTAAGAATGTACAGGCTCTGGCGATTATAAAGTCAAATTAAGAGTCAAAAATGAAAAAAAAAAGTCAAAAATGATACCCAAATTTCTCTCTTCAACAAAGACGATGATGTGCCATTCACTGAAATAGGAGAAGAGTAACAACAAATTCCACTGAAAAGGGAAGTAATTTGGTTTTGATCTTGCTGAGTTTGAGCGGCCTTGGAGACATTCAGGTGAGGATGTCAACTAAGTTACTGAATAAATCTAGAAGTCAAAAAAAGATATCAGCTAAAGATTTGGATTTTAAAGTCATTAACAAATACATTGCTCTGAGGATCATAGCAGGAGATGGAATTGCCAAGAACTGGTATAGAGCAAACATAAGGGACCTGGCCCAAGACCATAATGCATGTATCTTCTGCCTCATATGCAGACTTTAAGACCAGTAGGTTTAGCTCTCCTCTCAACAACGCCCAGAGTAGCAAAATGCACATGCATTCATTTTATTCAACTTTATTGCTAGGCTATTTTTTTTTCTTTAATGTAAAATTACTATTCATATAATCTAAAACAATTTTCCTCTCATATGGTTGTTTTTAGAATGCACAGAGTAAGCTATTCCCAGATCTGTCTTCCGCAGTTTACAAAAATACAAGAGTTCACATAAGTCATTTGCAAGAAGAATGGAAATAGGGGGAAAGTGATAGTTTCTGCATAATCTTTCCATTTTTGTGAAAATTGGAGTGTTCTATCCCCCTGGTGTGTCTTGGGGGAAAAAATCCCATCATAATTTCGGAGTACATAATGGGCTCACTCCTTTCTCACACGTGTGAAATACAGTTGCAGCAATTTCTCTGTCTAGTTAGACAACATATTGTCTGGCAGCAGAATTGTGTATGTTAACTTAATGCATTTCCCCATACATTTCCCAGTGTGTAGTCAGAAACAATTCTATCCATACAGAAATATAAAAGGTTCTTAGTAATGCAATCGATCCAATTATCTATTTGGTAGCTTAGGTACAGAATCACTGTGTGTAAAGAAGCTTTTAATAATTTCAAACCATCTGTGATGCAAACATAAAAATGATAAACATGTGAAAAATGTTCCCCAAGTTCCACAAAACTATGTACATTTTTGTGTGTCTTGTATCACTTATTTTTTTTAATCAACTGAGAAGTTACATTTTAACAGTCAATTTCATAGAGAATTTTTGAGGACTACATTAAGTCTTACAATAAAATATTTCCTTGACTAATTCATTAGATTTAGATTGACCTAAAGCAAAATGGAGTAATAGGCTGGTTACATGATCAAATGTTGGTAATAAAGTCAATTGCATAGTTAGTATGAAACTATAAAATCAAAAATTATTTGAAGACTTTGAAACTAGATCCCATCATATAACCAAACTATCAAAAGTGCTCATTAACTTGAGTTTTTTCTTAATTTGATGAAAATTCAGAAGGGCACTGACCACTTCAGAAATTAAATTTTCCTCATTACAATTTTACCTTAAAATTTAAATTCTATTTTGGACCTAACATTAGTATTCTACCTGAATTGCAACAAATAAGAGTACAGAAAAGGAAATACTCTCCTCAGCTTCTTGTTTGATTCTATTGCTCAAATCATAAAACAAAAAAAGTATGTCATTAGATTTTTTTCTGGCAATGAGAGTTACTCCTCTAAAAAGTTAATTTTGTAGCTTTTTATGACACCATAAAATTAATAATTTTTCCATTACGTTAAGTATAATGCCTTACTCTAAAAGAAGAAAATAAAAGTGATGCAAGCTAAGCCCATGGGTTATGATTTCTAATTTCACATTACACGGGCTTTCATATAAATGAAGCAGTTATTCTTGGCACAAGTGATAATGAAGAATTCTGTGAAACTTCAATATTTGTTGGTTAACAGATATCCAAGTAAGTGAAACACAAAACATTTCACTCTCACTTTGTTAGTACACATAGTTAAAAATAAACTAGCAGCAGCATCAATTTCTACCTCTAAGAGATGTGTATTCAGATGGGAACATAAGAAGTAAACAAAATACACTGTCAGAGTTTGTACTCATATTTTAACACAAACTGGTGTACACAATGAGTCACAGATTTAATTTGCAAAAATTCAATTATAGCAACATAGTTATATAAACTTCATTTCATAATTTAATGTCATATGCCCAATATTCATTTTTAATGAATGAATGTCAATCTATGACAGTTCACAAATTTAAATCTCAAATTCTAAACATTTGAACAAGGAGGTGGAGCTAATATGTGAACAATGCTTTACAGTTCTATTTAAATAAATAAGGATAAAATTTAGTTTGTAAATGAACATTGTAGATTTTCAAGACAACATTTATGCACAAGTTTTCTTCTCTTCTTCAATCTGATTAAATGTCAATGTGATTTTAAACAGTTTAATTATCTGTGCATCAATTATTTTAAGATTTCATTTATTCATTTGACAGAGAGAGGAGGGAGAGAGCAAGAGAGCACAACCAGGGGGAGCTGCACAGGAGAAGCAGATCCCCCAGCGAGCAGGGAGTCCAATGCGGGACTCAGTCCCAGGACCCTGAGACCATGACTAAGCTGAAGGCAGATGCTTAATCGACTGAGCCACCCATGTGCCCATGTGCCTCAATTTCTTTCTCTATATAGTACATATTCCACAGAGATACTAAGTGGATTAAATCAGGTAGTATTATAAAATCACAGAAAAAATTGCTTGATACACAGTAGTCAACAAATAAAACTTTTATTACCCTCAATTTAATCGTTATCCCCTTTCATTCACTTTTTCCCTATTTTTATGAATGTCTTAATGCCTCCCTTTCAGGAAAGGTATTACAGAACTCTCAGGGAAAAATTCCAATTATCTGTGTCACACATATACAGAGCCTGTTACAGAGTAGGTGCTTCCCCACCAAAAAGATTGTTACTGAGTGGAAAAAAAGAGAAGAAACTAATTTTTACTTAGGGATGATACTTGTGCAAGCTTACACCATATACTGATACAAGCCAAATATATAGATATATTCTCAAGCAACCTGGGTGAAACTTCATGGCATATCATCATAGTCATGTTGCAGCTAAAAAACATTGAGGACGAAGGTGTTTATGGAACTTTCCACTGCCATAGTTGAATGAAGGTGGAGCTGTGACTCACACTTAGTTAGGTCTATCTGGTCCAAAATTCTATTATTTTCCCAGTACATTATACTGCCTCTTCACAGCTCTCTTTAGCCTCTCAAAAATGCTACATCTTAATATATTCTTACAGATTTCTTTCCAGAAACAGAGGCCAGACCTAAAAATTACCAGGTTGCAAAAACCTCCATATAAAGTAAAGCTTCTCTATTGAGAGGACTTGACAGTAAAATAAACATTCCTCTGATTTTTGCTCCTCTCAATCCTACACTCCAAATAATACCCTATCCCTCCTTCTCTTACCTGCTATGTTTGTTTGTTTTCAAATAATGCCTATTTTCTCATATCTCTGTCTCCTTTTCATTCTGTATCAGTCTCTTAAGTTTAAAGGGAAACCCTTAAAGACAATCTGACCTCAGGTTTATATTTAAACTAATACAATCCCCAAGCTTTAGGATCTATCCCAGTACAAAGCCATATTTGGACAATTGTTTAAAACTACTATAAGACATCCTGAGATCCATGAAAGCATCTTTTTAATTTTCACATTTACAAGTCAAATACCAAGTGACTGCCATACAGATTCAATAAATATCTCCTGAATGAATGAATGAACTGGAATTAATATTCAGAATTATGATATGGAAGCCTCATAGGCTCTTTTGAAAAAGGTCAAATGATGTTCAATATACTGCACTTACTAAAAATGGATAATTAAATAATAAAACTGTAATATGATATTCAGAAATGACTTGAAATTAATTTCTGAGTTAACCTCTAACTTCATTTTAACTAGAAAATTTGGTTAAGTAAAATAACTGATTATCTAGGCATTAGACTTGAGTAAAATTTTCACTCTTATTGCCTTCTTCTTGTACTTGGGTTCTCTCTGGCAAGATTAGAACAGCACTGGGGCTTCAATGAAGACAGCAATACTGGGGTCTCCTTGAGAGAAACTGTGATGTCACTCCTACAAGTGTGATAGGTCCCCTAAAAATTCTGTAAGAAGAGGCAAGAGGTGAGAATAGGGAGATCCTTGTTCTGGGTCGGCTGTATTTCCTCCAGAGAGAGTATCCTAGAAAAGAGGCTATGGAGTTACACTACATTCATTCAGCAATTTTTTATAAACCACCTAATTATGTGCTAGGCACTATTCTATGTGATAGGGATACATGACTGATTGAGAAAGACAAGGAGACTTGGCATTTTTTCCTTTACATACAAATGTGGAGAAACCATAAAAATATCAAGTAAATTACAAAGTCCATTAGAAGGTGATACCTGCTATAGAAAAAAGAAAAACTAGAGAAGGGTAAAGGGATTATGAGTACTTGCATTGCGATAGATGAAGGAACTTGTAGACACATAGAGGCTGAGACCATCAAGACCATCAGAGTAATCCAGGTAAAAGAAAATGATGACTTGGGCCAGGGAAGTAACGGTGGAAGTGGTGAGAGCTCTTTGATTCTTTATGTATTCTGAAGATAAGACTCCCAGATTTGCCTGACAGGTTGGATGTGTGGGAGCAAGAAAGGCGTCAAGGAGGGTCCATGGTTTCTGTTCTGACCAAATAAAAGGATGGTACTGCCAACCAGTGAGACACGTGGGGTCAGAAGAATATCATTCAAATATGAGACGTCTAGACATCCACATGGTGATGTCAAGTAGACAGCTCCATACATCTAAGTCTTGAGGAGAGGTCTTGGCTGGATCATCAGTTTATAGGGTATGTAAAGCCATGTCATAGGTGAGATGACCAAGGGAGTGCGAATGTACATAGAGAAGAGCACCATGGCGAATCCCCAGGAAACTCCCGCATTAGGTTGTGGAAGAGGAGAAAAAGCAGGCGGCTGAGAAATGAAACCAGTTTTATAACAGGAGATAAAAATAAATCTGGTGTCCAGAAGCCAAATGAAGACAGTCTATCAGTGATACTTCAATTAAGACCATGATTCAAGTGTTTTAAATGAGATTTTTTTTATGATGCAGAAGGCAGAACCAGGACTAATGGCAACTTACAAGGATAAAAATCATATTTCAATGAGAAAAAAAATTCGAACAGCAACATCTATTCATTATTAGATCCAGCTGTTTTATAATGAACTTTCTTTTTAATCACTATAGGTATTCACAGACAGGCTGATGAGTATCACAGATATTCTAGAAATGATTCCTAATTGGGTAGAAGATTAGACCATACGACCTATGAGATACACTCCAACTAATGAGTCTATTATTTCTGCCTCACTTAACACCAGAGGAGAAATACATCTGCTTTTCCATCTGTGGGCCTTTGCAAACTGAGCAGTCTGTGTCCAGAGTTATCTCAATGCCTCTTCGTGCTATAAAAAAGTGAATTATAACAATGGTTTAATGCAAAGAAGAGAAGCTTCAGTACAAACACACCTGAATTTCGATGTTAATACTATCACTAATACATTGCGTAGCTTTATGAAAGCTCCTTAAATATTTTAAAACTTGGTTTCTTCTTCAGAACTCTTATAGTATTCTTGAAGGAATAAAATAGCTCACTGTGCTTTGCACAGTGTTTGATATGCACTAGATTCTTAAAAAAAAATCTTAATTCTCTAAGTGGGAGGTCCCAGATTTAAAGACTATTTTCATGTTTTAAAGTTAGCTGCTCCTGCAAAATTGAGTTCTAGAACACATGCTTCATTTAAGCAACATACTTACTGATAAACCAGAAAAAGAAATATATGATTTTTTCATTAAGACAAAATTTTTATTTGGTTTTGAAGATCATAATAAATTTTGAGGAGTCATGTTTGGAGTCAAATTTTCTACTGTATGTTTCAAGATGTCATTTGCTTACATTATAATAATTGAAACATACTCTTTAAAGAATTTTTTGTATTATTACCTATTTATTTGACAGAGAGAGAGTGAGAGTGCAAGCACAAGCAGGGGGGAGCGGCAGGCAGAGGGAAAGGGAGAAGCAGGCTCTCCAGGGAGCAGGGAGCACAATGCCGGTCCAACCCAGGACCCTGCGATCATGACCTGAGCTAAAGGCAGACATTTAACCAACTGAGCCACCCAGGCACCACTAGTTGAAATGTATTCTAATTTCACAAGAAGCTGTGAAATTAGAGTAGCTGGATATAAATCCTGAATTGGTCATTTCCTAGTAATGTGATTTTGGCAAATAAGTTCCTCTGAGTCTCAGTTTCCTTGTCTATAAGATGGGAAGGAAGGAATTATTAAAATTTTTACAACACGTTAACATATGTAAAAACTACAAAATAAAGTGTTTGATTTATAAAAAAAAAAAGTCAATAATCCTTAGTTTTTATTATTTGTTCCTCTGTTCTAGGGAAAAATTCTAATCAAAGTTTGTTTTTTTTTTTTTAAGATTTTATTTATTTATTTGACAGACAGAGATCACAAGTAGGCAGAGAGACAGGAAGAGAGAGAGGGAGAAGCAGGCTCCCCGCTGAGCAGAGAGCCCGATGCGGGGCTCGATCCCAGGACCCTGGAATCACGACCTGGGTCGAAGGCAGAAGCTTTAACCCACTGAGCCACCCAGGCGGGCCTCTAGGGAAAAATTCTAAACACAATTGTTTCTATTTTAATATGTTGTCATTAGCTCAAACTATTTTTAAAATATCTTTATTAGGAAAATAACATATTAACACTAATTCAAACAGCACAACCAGACTGCAGTAAAAAAGGTCCTCCTTCCTTTTACTTATAATCTATCATATATATATATATATATATATATATATATATATACACAAATATAAACGTAAATATATTCCTTTTATACTTAAGAGGAATAAATTATCATCTTTTATACTTTCACTTAACAGTATATATGTTTGCAAATATATAATTCTTAAATAAAGTGCTAGATATCCAACTGCTTCTGAAAGTCTGTGCCTTTGTGATTTTCACTGATTTTGCAAAACTGCTTCTCCAAATAGCTGAATCTCAATGTTCTGAACAACAGGTTATGGAGTATTTTTTCCCCCATACCCTAACATCATTTTTGGTTATACTCAAACTTGTCAGTCTGATAGAAAACAGAATCATTTCAATTAAACAGTACATGTGTGATAGCTATCTGTTAATATCATCAACTTCTTGTGCAATTAGAAAAATCGAGTCCCTTATATATGAAGGAAATGAACATTCTGTCATTTATTTTTCAAATATTTCACAAATAGTTATACCAATTTGGCATTTTAATTGTGATCTTTAATTTTGGTAATCATCTTTATCACTTTTGCTTGTACAGAAATTTTATGTCATAAAATATTTTAATTGTTGACTTATCGCTTTAGTATTTTTCCATCTTTCTTAGAAACCCATTAAATAAATTTCCCATAATATATTCTACTTTTTTTTTTTTTGCATTTAATCTTAGACCAGTTGAGATTGATGTTGGTGGAAAAGATGAGTTAGAAATTTAGTCTTTCTTTTCTTTTGCCTCTAAATGCTTCACTAGTTATTTTTCCAGTATTTATTGAATAAAGGATTTTTTCACTCTGATTACAAATATATACTTACTATAGAATATATGTTCACATTTCATGAGGGATGAGAAATCTATTTTATCAATTTTGATCCTATCAAGTTTGATCCTATTGTAAAATTTTATCATGTTTGATCCTAATTTAAAATTCATTAAATTTTTAAAAGTATGTTTAAATACTCAACCACTCTTACATCCTTGAAATAAAATACATTTGGGGGTAATTTATTCTGCTTGTAATGTGTATTTAAATACATTTGCTGGTATTTTTGTGACATTATTTTTTATTATGATACATTTATATAACATAAAATTTATTATTTTAACTATTTTTAAATGTGCAATTCAGTGGCATTAAGTACATTCACAATGTTGTGCAACCATCACCACATCCATTTCCAGAACTTTTTTCATCATCCCAAAGACAAATTTTGTATCCATTAAACAGTAACTCTTCATTTTCCCTCTCCACAGCCCCTGGTAACACCTATTCCACTTTCCACGTGTATGAATTTGCTAGTTTCTAAGTACCTCATATAAGTGGAATCATATAGTATTTGTTCTAATGTGTCTGGATTATTTTACTTAGCATGTTTTCAGTGTTCATCCAAGTTATAACAGGTATCTGAATTTCATTGCTCTTTAAAGTTGAATAATATTCTGTTGTACACACACACACACACACACACACCACATTTTGTTTATCCATTTAGCTTCTGACGATATTTGGATTGTTTCTGCTTCTCGGCTATCGTAAATAATGTAAATAACTATGAACACTGGCACACCACATTTGGTAATGTCTTAAAGCTCCTGCATTGATATTCAAACTGAATTCTTGCAATGTTTTATTTTTTGTGATATCCTTGTGAAATCCATATGCATTTAAGGAAATTACTTATAAAATGGTAGAAATCTAAGTTGTTACATAATTTTTAAAAAGATTTTATTTACTTATTTGACACAGAGAGAGAGAGATCACAAGTAGGCAGACCGGCAGGCAGAGAGAGACAAGGGGGTAGGAGGGGAGCAGGCTCCCTGCTGAGCAGAAAGCCCGATGTGGGGCTTGATTCCAGGACCCAGAGATCATAAACTGAGCCGAAGGCAGAGGCTTACAACCCACTGAGCCACCCAGGAGCCCCATGTGCTACATAAATTAAACAATCACTTAAATTTGAGAAAGCAAATAAAAGTCGTAATTTTTCTGCATGGATCTAAATTTCTTTCAAAAAATGTTTATAGCCAGGTTCTAATTTCGTACTACAAGTAACAGTAATCCCTTATCTAGCTGTTTGGTGGTGGGCAGGATGCATTCATTTTTACTTTCTGTATCCTTTCCAGAGAAAGTTTGTTTTTCTGCAAATCTCAACATATGCAGTGTTTGATTTCACATCAAATTCACTTACTTCCATATGTCAACAACTCCTTCAAAACCAATAATAATATGGGAATCCATTAGACTGCTAATGTAGTACCTCTTGATTTTAAGTGATCTTTCTTCTCTAGTCCTTTAAAGGTCTATCTATATGAGAAGCCACTTCTACTGCAACAACGAAAGAAATGACAGAAGAGTCATCTGTGTTCTATGGGTGCAGAGAAACTCACTGAAGTCTTGCTGAATTAAACAAATAAATGAACAAGGAAGCGAGTGAAGAATGGTAAGATTATAGAGAGGGACATCAGGTGGAAGATCTTTTCACTCTCAAGGAGTCCTTGAGTCAGCATATAGGTTTAGACATATTTCAAAAGGCACTTGCATTTTAATGATCCTTCTGAAGTAGTTTTCAGTTTTCCAGTTGAGGGTAAATGTGATATAACCTGGCAGAAAGGAAACAACAGATGAAAACAGACTAAAGATCCTCTAAGAGATCTAGACATAGAAAGGAGAGATTATTTCGAGAAGTATGAGGACATAATTTGTGAGGCTGTGCTGAACCCATTAAAAAGGATGTGGAGAGAACAACATAATTCAGGATTAGGAACACACGGATCAATGTAACACGGAGATGAAAAAAAACTTTAAGTGCCAAATGGAAAATAATATTGAAATACATGGGATGTACATTAGTTAAAAGAAAGAGTTATTGGAAAAGACAAGGACTAGACATAATATCACTGCAAATTTCTAAATTTTACAAAAAACAGAGTTATTTTAGGTGCCATTCTACTAGAGAGAATGCAGTCCATAGCATTTTGGAACATTTTTCTTTTTCATAGAAAATGTGAATCTGAGTGTCATGTTATTTTCCAATTGAGATTTACATTCACAGGTGAGAGACTAGGCAACTGATATGAATGAAATTGAAATCATGAAGCCCACATCAAATCCTCTCTTCCATTTCCTTTAGAAAAGTAAAAAAGCAATGCGATGCAATAGTCTGTCTGGTAAAGATAAAACAGGTTTAAGATGTAAGCTACTGAGTGGCTTTTGGAAAATCACATTGCTTAGAAAAATAGAGAGGTGTTTCCCAGATTGTAGGAGGTGATACTGGCTTTGATATACGGTCATAGTTTCCACAGCTAGTAACACTGGGTTACCTCTTCTTAAAGTTATCTGATAATTACTTATTAAGTTAGAAAAAATAACACTCATCAAGAATTTGGATTTGGGTTTCATCTTTTGGAGCACAAAGAAAGAAGCTCTGTGAGAAGACATGCCAGATTTCAGAGACTGGTTCCAGCCGGGCACAAAGGCAGCCCCTCTCTCTGGGACTGAGCAGGGTAACCAAAATATAGGGCAAGTGTGGTGCTTTTGAACATCTTTTGGAACTTTAATTTTCTGCATTAATCTACATAAGGAATTGATTTGAAAAGCAGCACTCGCTAACGTAGCTGCGTTTGATCTTAAAAGGGGCCAAATTTGGGGCCGATTTACACTCCTGGCGATCTACTGCTTTAAAAAGTTGGCAGCAACTCAAGTTGGGAAATAAAAAGTGGGCCTCGAGGCAAAATTAATTGAAGGAAAGGTCTGATGCATTTCAGAGGATTCTGAAGGCAACATCAAAAGATATTTTTATAAAAGGCATTGAGAGGTTCGATTGCCCAGGTGGCCAAACAGGTATAGTTGCAAGCAACCAGCAGATCCCATCCGCTCATGGCCCATGCTTGTGAGACGCTGTCCTTTTGCATGCCTAGCAGTAATAAAACAGATACATCCTTAGCCACTTACATGTATCTTTGTTTCTTAGGTCCTATAAGGCACTTGGTGGAGGACCATGAAATCATGTTATTTTTCTTTCTTCCAAGGATAAATATTGTCTTCATACCAAATTTGTACCCTAGCTACAGTTCTATTCTTTTCGTGGACATGTCATATAGCTCTGCATGTCAACATTAAATAAAAAACATAACACAATCTTTGGAGACATTTTAAATAGTGATGAAACTCAATCTGCGATTTTCCAATATAATAAACAACTGGATACAAGAAGGCATGGCCAAGCTTACTTGGACCGAGTTTATAAACAACTTGTTATGAGTTATGACCACTGCTTGCCCAACAGAGACTGTAAAATGATTCTAATGTGCATACCAGTTGGAAATGGTAAAATTTTTAAAAAATAAGTGTGTATTAGACTATCAAATAGAGTATGTATGGATTTAGGGAGAGAGAATTCACATTAACAACGGTGAGTTTTCTGCCTAAATCTCTCCAGGATCTTCTGTGTGAGTCTCTTAGGATTACAGAGGGACATACTGCCACATGTGGCAACTCACCGTTGTTAATGTGAATTCTCTCTAAACAACTGGATACAAGAAGGCATGGCAAGGACTCCAAGGACATGCAAATGTAAACAATAGATGTATATAGGCTATTTCTTGATGAAGCTTGTTGCAAACAAAAATATTAAAAACAAATAAGAAAAGCTGCTTATTATAATAACTTGATATGACATACTTTTCCCCAAATTGAGTGATTAAACGTAAAGCAGGAGAACTAGATAAATCATTCTTAAAGTGTTTGAAGAGTATTTTTATATTTTCTGTAATTCAAAATCTTAAATGTCTTTCAATTCCTTGTGTTACTCAATTAAGTCAGCAAATTAACTTGATATTGGAGACTCACTGAAGTCCAATCTATCCAAAAAGGTCATGTAGTAAAGTCAGGATAAGGTCATTTCCTCAAGAAGTCCCATAGTTATTTATTGGCCTTTGTTGGAGGGGACTGTGTCATCCCCACACTAATTACCGGATCAAACAGACAGCAGGCATCAAGGGGAGAGAGGGCTCTGAGAGAAGTCGTGAAAAGTGGGTCTTTCTCCAATGTACCCCCCTGAGGGATAAATCACTTTTTATTATAAAAGATTAAACTTTAAACCCATAAATACTGTTGTGCTCTGCTCAACAGTTGACAGCATCACACCACACCACATACTTTACAGCTCCCAAACGTCCATCCAATACGGCTCAAGCACAGTAACTGCGATCTTAACCCCGCTGCTATTTTTGGGAGAGGTGAGCAATAATTACTCAGCAGGAGGGAATCGCCAGTTTTGAAATAAAATACGGTTTTCAGAATGTTGGTTTTAATTTGCTATACTCTAAAAGCAAACGAAAACAAATGTAGGTCAGCTTGATAGCTGATTCTGTTCCGTTCCGTTTCTCAGTACCCTTTTCTGTAAAAGGGCTCTAAGACTTCCCTCACTGCGATAACTGGTATGTATGTATGTAACTGGTATGTATAAGGGATGGATGACATGCACATCCCTTTAGAAATAATTTAAAGTGATTTAGCATTCTATTCATCAATTAAAAATGGCAAATTTTCTAAGGCATAAGTTGTTACTTGATAATATTCCATAAAAGTCCTAATCATTAGGAACTCTCATTCCTCACATTCTTCCATACTTTACATGAATAAGTAATAAAAAATGTGAGCATTACCAATCAAGTTAAAAATGTAATGGGTCCCAAAAAAGTGAAGAATCTACAATAACAGCAACCTTGCTATCTCCATCTGCAATGAAGATATGTCTTTGAGTAATTCTTGATTTCCCAGTTATCTCATTTGGAAAATAAAAGTTTTATATATTCTGTGATTTCGAAAATAAGTCCCAGCTTAAACATTCTGTGATTCTAAAAATTCAAGCAGGTACAATAATTTGCTAGTGAGATATGGTCTGTTTTAATACAAAGAGGCAGTTCTGTTATTTGATCATCTTCCCATAAATTGTGAAATTAAATCTCACACAAAAATTAGACACTATACAGTGTTCTTGTTTCAATATTCGTCATTACGCATCAAATACAGACTATGGCAATCTTCACTGTAAAATCACGCAGGCTGTCACTTGAAGAGCCACCAGGACTTGAAATACCTTTCACACCTGGCCCGCCTGAGTTGGTCAGAGATACAGAGCTGCATTTTATTGAGAAAGAGATATTGAGTCTGTCACTGGCTTTCCCATATCCAGAGAACAGACAAGTGCTCTTCTGAGGAACAGTATCAAGTTATATAAATATTTAAATAGATGACTTAGAGAGAGAATCTTGTACTTCATAATGGATTAATCAAATTCCTTTAAAAAGACATTTTTCTTCATACCCACATTTCTCCCACATTTCATTACTAAGTAAACCTTTTCATGTACCTTTCTTTGCCTAATTTAATATTCATAAACACATGATTATGAAATAAATAAAAAAATTTAATTGTAAAATATATATCTACTGAGTGCACCTTTCTTGCAATAGAGTAAATCTAGCTTAAAAAAAAAACCCACAAAAAAACAAAACAGTTGCATGCCCAAAAACCTCATCTGAAAGTTAAATTTTAGAGTTTGGCGGGCTGTAACAATTTATTCCTATTTGAAATAATTATAAACACAACATTCTACTTAATAATATTTACTAAAATTTATCATATTAGAAGGCAATTGGTAAACTACAGCATTTATTTCTGTAATTTTTATTATTAGGATAATTACATGGTCCTTGTTTCAAATTCACTCTTCAGAAAGTAAATTACCAGCTTAAGTCTGAGTTTCCATTGTTAGCATACTTAATTTATTAAAAAAAGGAACTCCGTTTACACATTGGAATCTATGAGTATAAGTGATGAAACCTTGTCATTGAATGCTATCTCATGATTCTGGTGATAGAAATCTTGTAGGAGAAGCAAATGCCTAGTGAAAAAGTACTCTCAACAGAACAGTATGATAATTATTTTTATAAATGAACCCTGACTACAGAAGACTAGAGGTTATAATCTAAAGGTCTAATACAGACTAGATTACTTTCCTGGTTATAATAATTTCCTGTGGATTGGCTAATGCTGTATATTTGGTATCATTACTTCTATTCTTTTTTATAGTAGGAATATATATTGTAACATGAACCAAAACATAATCAAGTGAGTATGTATATTTGGACAAATTGTTGAACCATTTACATGTTAAATAAATAATTAAATATCTATTTATGCTTCCCATATTCATGGAATAAAAGTGCTATGGTCTTTAGGTGAAAACGGTTCATATCGGTGTACTTTCAAAGACTTCCTTTTCCTCTGTATCAGTATTATATATTTGTGTATACTAATATGATGAAATTTTAAATATTTACTTCATGAAAGACAATGAATAAAACATCAGGTCATATGTTTGTCATTTTTTTCTTAATTCCATGAGAACAGAGCATATATTGCAGTACCTTCGGATATTGCTTGACAGGAATCAATACTCTTTCTGAGAGCTTTATGTTTTTGTTGCTGATGACATCAAGATATTTCTTTTCTTCATCTTCCTTTTTTCCATCAGAACCTTGAAATTTTTCAATTTCTGAAAAAAAAACACAAGAAAAAACAGTAAGCAAAAGGAGAAGTCATCATAAATATGAGTATTCTTATTACTTGCCTTCTTAAAAAGAGACTTTGAAGACTCTTGATAGAAGAGAAACAGCTGTTAACAGCTATGGACATGCTGCTACCATACATTAAGATGACCTCTGTTGGGACACCTGGGTGGCTCAGTCCTTAAGCGTCTGCCTTTGGCTCAGGTCAGGATCCCAGTGTCCTGGGATCTGGTCCCACATCCAGCTCCTTGCTCAGTGGGGAGCCTGCTTCTCCCTCTGCCGCTTCTCCCTCTGCCTGCCACTCCCCCTGCTCGTGCACTTTCTGACAGGTAAATACATATAATCTTAAAGGGGGGGGGGGCGCCTGGGTCGCTCAGTCATTGGGTTTCTGCCTTCAGCTCAGGTCATGATCCCAGGGTCCTGGGATCAAGCCCTCAAGCCCGGCATCGGGCTCCCTGCTCCCAGTGTGTTGGGTGGGGGGTGGGGAGGGGGAGACTGCGTCTCTCTTTTCCACTTCCTCAGCTATGTTCCTTCTCTAGTTGTGTCTCTCTCTGTCAAATAAATAAATAAAAATCTTTTTAAAAAAGTCCTCTGTCAACTCAAACTAAAAAGTTACCACTGAAGATACGACTGTCTTCCATGAAGATGTTAATTTTTAGCATCTTCAAACAAAACACAAGGAAAAATACATGCCCTTTAACAATAAAAAATATCTAAACGAACATAACTTTCCTAGGGACAATAAATAGAAAAAAATATATTTTAAGGTTACATGTTTCATTTTTACTCAGGATTTATTCCTACAAAAAAAATTGGAAAACAGTAATAATCATCCATTATCAAATGGATAGTAAAGATTAATAGCATGCTATTTTATATTCTAATAAAACTTAAAGGCAATTAAAAAGGGGGTCACAGCAAAGTCTTTTAAAGGATTAAATCTGTAAATGCTATCATTCATATTCACCATTATGAAATTATCTGTCCATATGTTTAAAATGAGTCGCTACTGTTGCCTTATGAGACTATTCCCAAAATGGATATTTTTTGAGCAAATATACAATATTTATTTACTCTCTCTTTTTAAAATTAGTTTATTCCACAAAGATTCTTAAACCTCTACTGTGGGTACCACAGACAAAATAGAAAACAAAAAAGTCTCTGTTTTCATGGAATCTATATTCTGATGGAAAAATTGAGAAATTAGAAAATGAATACACACACACACATATATATATATAAACATACACATGCATATTTATGTGTGGGGATAAAGAATAAATAAAGCTATTAAGACGGTTTTTTGTTTGTTTTTTTAGTTTTATTAGATACAGGGCAAGAACATTCTGTTTCTGTAATTTTGAGTAAAGGAAAGGTGATGATACCCATTAAGTATGGAAATTCTCAATTCATGCTAATTTATATTGCATTTTGAAAAAATTATTTTTACAGATCTGACTACTTGTGGAGGTAAAAGGAATACTGTATTGCATCTAACGGCTTTGTTCTTTGCTATTTTATTTGTAATTAGCATCTTTTCCAAAATGATTTCACAAACCTTACATAAAATCCCTATAACATTCCGGATGGAAATCTTTTAGCATACTATTTATTTGGCTCATGTGGAATTGTTAAAACTCTTTTTGAAGTAAGATTACATTGCTTCCTCAGATTGGTGGAATGAATGCTACACTGCATTGTTTGCACAAAGTCATTTACAATCACTTTTTTCAGGTATGTGCTGTAATTTCCCTAAAGACAATTATCTTAAAATAAACTGTACTGCTTGAAAAGAAGCTATATGCAGTATGTCTATAATTTCTACTAAGAATAATGGTATCAGATTCTTACTTTTCCACTCCAGATTATTAACAAGCCACTTTAACTGTCTTTTTCAAACAAGCAGCATTCTCTATTCAGGCTTTTCAATCCCTTATATAATTTTTACATACAGAACTCTGACAACTGCAAAGAAAGAATATTCATTCTGTCTTCTGATACTGACAGTGAACTTCTGATCACTGCCCTCTGGGTACATGACCCTATCTCATACTATACTTCCTAGTTTTGCTGAGGCGATTGTAATGTGAGACACATGGAAGAAACCAACTCAATCCCCACTCTACTAAATGTATGGTTTCCCCTTGTCACTCTGCCATAAAATAAACTGAATTTGTTTGACATTATTTGTTCTCTACAAAACTACTACTCTTGGCATTTTCAGAGGTTTGTAATTTTATCAATCAGTGATTAATTCCAATAAATTTTCCATCAAGAAATGGTGCTGAATAAAATACCATTTCAACGCTTTTTCTGCTCATTTCTAGACTTTCCTTTTAGAAATGTTGATACATCTTTTGTCCTTCTGATACTTTCAGGGAGTTATCTTGTCTTTCTTGACATATCTACATGACTAATAACTCAGTAACTGTATTTGTCAAATGCATAGTCACAGAATGGTATAAGCCAAATTTGCCCGATTTTAAAACCAGAGAAAACAATGTATACAACACCTTTCCTTTCTAAATTTTAGTTTAAAGTAATTCTTTATTTCATCATTAGTGCACATTTTTTGTGGGATGTTTAGACAATACAGGTATCCATAAAAATTTAAAGGCACCCATTATCATCTAGCAATAACTAAACAGTTTTGTGCAGAGGAGTTGAACAATTGTTTTATACTTGTTTATACGGTCTCTCTTTACATTTAGCTTCATATTATTGGGAAAACATATTCTACATTAAGGTAAGCTTATGTTAAATGTCAAACTACACAGATTTTAGTATTTTCTGTTCTCCTTTCATGTTTTATCTGTTAATGTCCATATTCGTTCAAGAATTTTTTAAAAGCATTCATTGTCTTATTTTTAGTGGCTCTCTCATAGTATGAAAGTATGACATTACAACAGGGTTAACTTTTGGTCATGGGTGTATTCACCTTGCATCCACTGGCATTTTAGTCAGCTAGAAGCTATAGTGAGAAAATATTTTTTATTGTAATAAAAACACATAACAGGACTCACCATTTTATCATTTTAGGAGTACAGTTCAATACTGATAAGTCTATTATGTTGTTGTGCAACATATCTTTGGAGTGTTTTCATCTTGCAAAACTGAATTCTAGATTCATTGAACTCTCATTTTCCATCCCCTTCCCACAGGCCTTGGCAACCAGCTTTTCACTATCTGTTTCTATGCTTGACCACATTAGATACTTCATACAAGTAGAATAGCACAGTATTTGCTCTTTAATGACTGGCTTATTTCAATTAGCATAATATCCTCAAGGTTTATCCATGTTGTAGCATGTGTCAGGATTTCCTCCTTCTTAAAGTCTGTATAACATTCCATTGTAGATATATAGTACACTTTCTTTATCCATTCATCCATCAATAGACATCTGGGATGCTTCTTCTTTTTAGCTCCTGTGTATAATGCTTTGATGACCATGGGCATGGAAGTATCTCTTTGAGCTCTTTCTTTGAATTATTTTGGATATATATGCAGAAGTGGGACTGCTGGATCACATAGCAATCCCATTTTAATGTTTTGAGAAACCTCCATACTATTTTCCATGATTGCACCATTTTATATTCAGAACAAAAGTGCACGAGAGTTCCAATTTCACTGCATTCTTGCCAATACTTGATATTTTCTGTTCTTTTGATAACAGCTATATCCAAGAAATCACTGACAAATCTAATGTCCTAAAGCTTTCCTCCTATGTTTTCTTCTAGGAGTTTTATAGTTTTAGGTCTTACTTTTAGGTCTTTAATCCATTTTGGGTTAGGTTCTATGTATGGTGTTAAGAAAAGACTCCAACTTCATTCTTTTGCATGTGGAGATCCAGTTTTCCCAACACTATTTGTTGAAGAGATGGTCCTTCCCTCATTGTATGTTCTTGGCACCCTTGTTGAAGAACATTAGACCATATACATAAAGGTTTATTTCTGGGCCCTATATTTTGTTCCAATGGTCTATATTTCTGTCTTTATGTCAGTATCACACTGTTATCATTAGTGTTACATCATATAATGTATACACACACACACACACACACACATACATACATATATATTGTTTTAGTTTTGGGGTTTTTTTTTAAAGTTTTTATTTTAATTCCAGTTAGTTAACGTACAGTGCAATATTCGTTTCAGGTGTCAATAAAGTGATTCAATACTTCCATGCAATATCCAGTGATCATCAGAAGCACACTCCTTAATCCTCATCACCTAATTAACCCATGCCTGAACCCACATCCCCTCTGACCCATCAGTTTATTCTCTATGGTTAAGAGTCTGTTTCTTGATCTGACTTTCTCTCTTTTTTTTCCCCCTCTTACACTGTTGGTGGGGATACAAACTGGTGCAACCACTCTGGAAAACTGTATGGAAGTTCCACAAAAGGTTGAAAATAGAAGTACCCTAAAATCCAGCAGTTGCACTACTAGGTATTTACCCAAAGAATACAAAAATACTATTTTGAAGGGATACATGCACCCTGATATTTACAGCAGCATTACTTACAATAGCCAAATTATGAAAACAGCCCAAATGTCCTCGGACTGATGAATAAAGATGTGGGTGTTTTGTGTGTGTGTTGTGTGTGTGTGTGTGTATAAGGTATTACATATAATATACAATTTTTTTATAATGTCTCATATTTTGAAAACAGGATGTGTGATGCTTGAACTTTGTCTTTTGCTTTCAAAATTATTTTGGCTATTTGGAGCCTCCTGAGATCCCATACATGTTTTAGAATTTTTTTCTATTTCTGGAAAAAAAAAAGTCATTGAGATGTAATAGGGATTGCATTGAATCTGTAGGTTTCTTAGGGTATTATGGACATCTTATCAATATTAAGTCTTCCAGTTCACAAACACAGGATTCCTTCTTCTTATTTGTATCTTTCTTCATATTGGTTAGTGATTTTTGTAGATTTCATGTAAGAAGATATTTTGAAGGGAATTTTTAGTTCTGCTTTGTTTCACTTTTTCCTCATTTTCTTTGGGCATATAATTTCTTAATTGCTTCTTCTTGGTTTATTTTATTTTATAAAACTTTTTAATTTGCATATTAATTCATTTTCTTTTTTATATTTTTATTGATTGGTATATTTAATGCTATGAATTTTCTTTAGAAAAATTCTTCAGCTATACCTGTCTATTCTGATTAGTTGTGTTTCAATTATAATATCTTTGCAGAATTTCAGCAATTTCATTTTGTTATTCTCAAAATGTTGTTTAGTGCTTAATATCACTTTTTAAAATGTCCAGATGCACACCATGACAGACTGTGGATTCTGAGGAACAAACTGAGGGTTTTGGAGGGGAGGGAGGTGGGAGGCTGGGTGAGCCTGGTGGTGGGTATTATGGAGAGCACGTATTGCATGGAGCATTGGGTGTGGTGCATAAACAATGAATTCTGGAACACTGAAAAGAAATAAAATAAAATAAGAAAAACGTCCAGATGGCAGAGCCAGTCTTACTTTGATATTAATTTCTTTTTTTAAAAGACTTTATTTATTTGGCAGAGAGAGAGAGAGAGAAAGCACAAGCAAGGGGAGTAGCAGGAAGAGGGAGAAGCAGGCTCTGTGCTGAGCAAGGAGCCCAATGTGGGACTCGATCCCAGGACCCTGGGATTATGATCTAAGCCAAAGGCAGATGCTTAACTGACTAAGCCACCCAGGCATCCCTAATTTCTTTTTTTTTTTAATTGCATTGTTAGTATTACTTCTATATTTTAGATTTCAATGAAGGAATTCTTAGTGGATAAATTTTTGGTCAGGACTTATAAACATTACCTGGAATGGGTATATGTTCTCTGTTGTTGGATTAAAAGTTAGCTGTAAATCAATGTGATCTTTTTCCTACACTGGACTCAACTTGGAATGAAAGAAGTGTGCAAGAATTTCTTTGTAATATATGTATAAGTGGAATGGTTCCTAAATTATGCACATACTTAATTTGACCAAACTCTACTGTTTTGTTCCATAAAATATAGTAGGAACATTCCCATGAACAGAAAAGATGTATTTCTATGACTTCCATTTCTCCAATGACTTAGATTTTTTAATTTAATTTAATTTAATTTAATTTAATTTAACAGAGAGAGAGAATGAAAGTGTACATGCAGGGGAAGAGGCAGAGGGAGAGAGAGAAGCAGGCTTCCCACAGAGCAGGGAGCCCAACGCAGGGTTTGATCCCAGGACCCCAAGATCATGACCTGAGCTGAATGTAGATATTTAACCAACTGAGCCACCCAACTGCTCCTATATTTTTTAAAATATTTATTCATTTCTTTTTTTTTTTTTTTTGAGAGAGTGCATGAGTAGGAAAGAGGAAGAGGGAGAGAGAGACTCTCAAGCAGATATCCTCACGGAGCGAGGAGCCCCATGAAAGGCTCGATCTCACAACCCTGAGATAATGACCTGAGCTGAAATCAAAAGTTGGATGCTCAAGAGAACTAAGCCACCTAGGCACCCCCAATGGCTTAGATTTTTAACCTCACCTAATTCTCCTATAGAAACAAGACAAATGCCTAGGATAAAAATAAGAAAAAAAAAAATCTTAAACTCTGAAAATATCCCCATAATCCAGATGATCTATAAGAACCCTATCAAAAAGTAGATTTCTGAAAACACTAAAAATAGTAGGAACTCTACTAGGTCCTGTATAAGGTAGGGTGTGAAAAAAAAATTAAAATTTAGATGGCTCCAAGAGTCCTGGAACACAGAAATTTCAAGCAAGTACTTATCCTCAAAAGAAGAGATGACCTGTAATGTAAAATTCTCTGTGATCTGAAAAGAAAGAAAGAAAAACAAAAAACTGGGACAAGACCACACAAGCTCCAAATGATGAGTGATTGTGAAGTAAACAATGGAGACCATATAATGCATGAGGAAAACCTAAACAATGGAGACTCTACAATGCTTGAAGAAAAAGCTGGCAGTACTATAGTAGCACAAGCACTTCAGAATCTCAGAAAACAAAAATGTCTTTCTTTAAGAACAAGTCCCTTCCTGAGAGGGAAAAACTGCTTCAAGCAAAGTCCTCAAGGAGCATAAGGCAAGGCCGACACCCCAGCTAAAGAGTCTATTCCAAGAGAAACCTCCAAAAAACATAGGCAAAACTTTCTCATTTAAACATTAAAAAGAGAAACAGTTTGTGTTGAACCTCATACAAGTTTATTACATAAGAAAACAAAAAAGGAAAATGAACTAAATAATATATTGACAGAAAGTGAAAGCAGGAGAGAAACATAAAAAAGCAGAAAAATATATTAAATGAGGGGAAGATAGGGGATGTACAAAAGTAATAAAAGAGGGGTATATATCAGAAATAGAAATGGGTTATGTAAGAACCAATAAATTAGAGGAACATGTAAAAAGAGCTATCAAAGCTCAGGAATGAATGAGAAAGAGTTTAATTCATAATTGAAAAATAAACTAGAAATTAAAAAAGACTAAATGGACAAAAGAAGAGAAATAAAACCAGAGGAAAGAATTAAGCACCACTATCAAATCAGAAAGTTAAAAAGATGTGAGAGAAAATGAAATATAAAAGACAGGTAATGACCAAGGTGTATATACCTGGAGCTCTGAGAAGTTGAAAACTAAAGCAATAAAACTGAAGAAACACTAAAAACTACAATTCAAGAAACTGCTTCATAAAAGAACTGTATGATAATGTCGCATGAACTGAGGACTGTGACTACTAGCTCAATGTTCTGATTGGAGGGAGAGGGATAGGCAGAAGGAGGAAGGGAGGTAGAGGGAAAAGGGGTGGAAAAGAGAAGGAGAGTGAGACTGATTTTGAGGCTGACAGGCATAAACAATAATGCAAGATTTAATGGACTAGAAGTAATTGCTACAAAATTAGTTTCAGACAGTGGTTAAAACTCGGGCTTAAAAAAACAAACAGGGTCCCTGGGTGGCTCAGTGGGTTAAGTCTCTGCCATCGACTCAGGTCATGATCTCAGGGTCCTGGGATGGAGCCCCGCATCAGGCTCTCTGCTCAGCAGGGAGCCTGCTTCCCCCTCTCTCTGCCTGCCTCTCTGCCTAGTTGTGATCTCTCTCTGTCTCCGTCAAATAAATAAATAAAATCTTTAAAAAAACAAACACACACACAGAAAGCAAGAAGACAAAAAACTGTTTTAAAATATGAGCAGCATATGTCTGCCTCAGTTTGACACCTGGAAATTAGGAAAGAATTTTTGGTGTATTGTAAGGATTAACTAAATTAATATGAGCAAGGTGCTTAGAAAAGTGTCTGTCAAAAGCATGGTTGTTTTTATTATTATTCTCATTATTGTATACTAAATTTAAAAGGACCAAAGCAATGTTTTCACTAGAGCCATAAGGCAAAATTTCACTGAAGAGGGATCCAGAAACTGATTTCCAGGTTAAGAAAGCATTACAGAGAAACAGGGAAAGCAACTTGCTGGACTGAAGAATTATATTGTATAATTCTTACGTATCAAGAAAGGCTTTTCATTTTGCTAATATTTTTAGTATCTGTCCTATGTTTGTAGTTTATTATATTCTATAGCCCCAAGTATAAACAATGTCAAATCATTTAAAGTTTAGATTAAACTCATCCTGAAAATATGAATAAAATTTCAATGAAGGGGATTCTACCTGAATGTGTGAATTTATACCTCCACATTCCAGTCACTTTCTTAATATATGTGATTTTTTCTGAAGTCATAATTCATACTTTCTTTTTAAAAAATATTTATGTATCCACTTTGAGGGAGACCATGTGGGTGCATGTGTGCATGCACACACACACACACACACACACACACACACACACACCAACAGTGGGAGGGGCTAAGGGAGGGAATCCCTCAGCAGACTCCCCATTGAGCATGGAGCCCAGGCTGGACTGGATTTTACCATCCATGAGATCATGACCTGAGCCAAAACCAAGAGTCCATCACTCAACCAACTGAGCTACCCAGGTGCGCCCATAACTCATACTTTCTAAACTGGGTGTGTTGAGTATTTAACAGTGGTCTCCCATACACTTCTACATAGCATTTTTCTGACCTTCGGAATACAGCTGGCTTAAGATTTTAGAAACATCAGTAGGCATAAAATTGATGTGTTAGGCTGTGTCTGTATAGCAATGCTTTCTACAAGTTATTTTATTGTGGCTAAATTTATTTTTTTAACTGGCACACTATAGAGATTCATATTTTTAAACATAAATGACATAATTACACAATAACAGGGAAATCACAATTATCTTGTTTCATGGAAAATCAGTTATTTAACATAAATGAGCTTTTCTCTTAAAACCAAATTTAAAATTGGGCAGTTGCATATTTTAAGTGATCTTTCTAAAATAAATTCTTTACTTCCCAGTCATTCAAAGAATATGCTTTGCATGATCCAGGGACTTTATGATGAATGTGAGTTATTCTATCAAAGCTAATCAATGTGAGCAATGAATTTAGTCTTTCATTAATTGAATAAATACTCCCGAATTATAGTCTACCTCATAGAGTATATGGAGGATTCAGTAGAGAAGGAAAAGAGTAAAATCCAGGAAATAATGAGGGAGACTTAGCATACATGATTGAGGTTGAAAAGTCACTAGTGATGAGACTTGGGATAAATCCTGAAAGTAAGATATCTTCTCCTAACTATAGGTAAGAAATAAAGGGAGAGAAGGAAAAATAAATGACAGTCCCTAGATAAGTGATCCTAGCAACAACATTGATCGTGTGTGCGAGTGTGCACACACGTGCTGTTTTATTTCACCAAGAAATCATATAACCAATCTTGTTAGAACTATATACTAAGTAATAATAAATGTTCTTGGTCAAACAAATTACAAAAGAGCATGGTTATACTTAACTATTTTTTGTGCCTAAATTTTTTTCATGAGTGAAATACATGCTCTTCCAAGTACTTAAAAGTTCTAAAATTCAAATAACTTCTAGTTCTAGCGAAATTTTAAAGAATCAAGATACATTTACTTTCCAGTTAGACTTTGAAAACAATTTTTAATGCAATATGTGAGAAAAGAACATTTACATGCAAGGTATAATTGTACAATATATTGAAGCAAAGAACATGGAATTAGTCTGGGAAGAAAACAAGTTATTGCCAATAAAATATAAATGACCTTTAAATATAACAATGGGGAATAATGCCAGTATTGAGTTATTTTGAAATTTATGCTTTGTCTAAAACCAAAAGTCAATAAGAGGTTGTAAAAAATTCCTTTATTTATGGGTATTTTCCAAAAAGACTTTATAATACAAATAATGTTCAACTGCCTAGTGATTAGAAGTCCTTATTGGGACGCCTGGGTGGCTCAGTTGGTTGGGCGGCTGCCTTCGGCTCAGCCAGCGTCCTGGGATAGAGTCCCGCATCGGGGTTCCTTGCTGGGCAGGGAGCCTGCTTCTCCCTCTGCCTCTGCCTGCCACTCTCTCTGCCTGTGCTCGCTCACTCTCTCTCCTTCTCTCTCTGACAAATAAATAAATAAAATCTTTTTTTTTTAAAGATTTTATTTATTTATTTGTCAGAGAGAGAGGGAGAGAGAGTGAGCGAGCACAGGCAGACAGAGTGGCCGGCAGAGACAGAGGGAGAGTGAGAAGCAGGCTTCCTGCCGAGCAAGGAGCCCGATGTGGGACTCGATCCCAGGACGCTGGGATCATGACCTGAGCCGAAGGCAGCCGCTCAACCAACTGAGCCACCCAGGCGTCCCAATAAATAAAATCTTTAAAAAAAAGAAAAAGAAGTCCTTATTATAAATGAGGTATGAACAACTTACACTTACATTATAAAACTGAGCAAAGGTTATCCAACTTCTTTCACCTTCAAATTATACCCTTTATGTTGCTAAGTAGAAGCGGTTTCTGCTGTTTGAATTTGAATACAGAACCAAGCTTTTATCAATTAATGTAATAGAATGAAAGAGTGAAATATAGAGTAATTTTCATCTTCCTTTTAGAATCCCCATATAAAATCTCAGACATCAGCATTCTATAATGTAGTAGGATTCCAGCATTTTAAAATTCTAAAAATCTAAGTCTAGAATGAATGGCCAAATAGACCATAAATAACAACTCTTTGTTGTGAAACATAAACTTAACATTAATTGTAAAAGAATCTGAGGAAATGATTTGGCACAAAATCTGCTTTGTTGCTATTGATCAGAAAGATATCTATACTTTCAAATCTCAGTCTCAAAGAAAGGGTGAGGAAGTATCAATGTTACTTTGACATATGTAATTTTTTTTAGCAGCATAACTCCATGGGGTAACAATTATCTCCCTTTTCAAATAAATAAACAGGAGTTCAGAGCTAATGTAATATATACTATAAATACAAGAAAGAAAACAATAGGAAAAAGGAGGATTTAAAAATTCAAGAAGAGCAGTTCTCAGTGTAGCCTTATATTTAATAATGCAAACAAAAATGATTTAAAAAAAAAAGGAGCCAGACTTTGCTTAAAAGTATAATCTACAATCGCCAAACTATGGAAAGAGCCTAGGTGTCCATCAACAGATGAATGGATAAAGAAGATGTGGTATATATACACGATGGAATACTATGCAGCCATCAAAAGAAATGAAATCTTGCCATTCGCAACGACGTGGATGGAACTAGAGGGTATCATGCTTAGTGAAATAAGTCAATCAGAGAAAGACAACTATCAT
>PISX010012530.1:0-60279 GCA_004024625.1 Mellivora capensis
CATCTGTATCTTTGGGGTAAATACCCAGTAGTGCAATTGCAGGGTCATAGGGAAGCTCTATTTTTAATTTTTTGAGGAATCTCCACACTGTTCTCCAAAGTGGCTGCACCAACTTGCATTCCCACCAACGGTGTAAGAGGGTTCCCCTTTCTCCACATCCTCTCCAACACACATTGTTTCCTGTCTTGCTAATTTTGGCCATTCTAAGTGGTGTGAGGTGGTATCTCAATGTGGTTTTAATTTGAATTTCCCTAATCTTCCCTGGGTTCCTAAGAGAGTTTCCTCGTTTCTTTAATCTCCCAATAATCCACTTTTCACATAGTAGCCAGAGTGGTTCTTCATGAAGGTGAAACAGCTCAGGTCAGTTTCCACCTGAAAATCTTAACAAAGCGTTAGTAATACTGTGTTGCATATTTCAAAGTTGCTAAGAGGGTAGATCTTAAAAGTTCTCAACCCAAGGAAAAAAATCTTTTAACTGTGTGGGGACAGATGTCCACTAAACTTATTGTGGTGGTCATTTCGCAAGATACACAAAAACTGAATCATGTACATCTGAAACTAATACAACGTTGTATGTCAGTTTTACCTCAATAAAACAAAACAAAATGCAAACAAAATCCCATAAGATCTAAAGTTTTGACCAGTTACCACGGCCTCCATGGGCCTGTCTCCTCCAGCATTGTCAACTACCAGTGACCTTCTCTCTGCCCAGCCTCACTGACCTCGTTTCCTTCCTGGAACATGCTAAACTTGTTCCCACTTTAGGGCCTTTGCATTTGCTGTTCCCTTTGCTTGGAACACTCTTCCCTCAGATCTTCAAATGCCTGGTTCCTCCCTATCATTTTTGTCTCTGCTCATATGTCTCCTCCTTCAGAAGCCTCTTCTGATCCACCTCATGCCAAGTAACCAACTGCCTCATTTTATTTTGTGCAGAGCACTCCATGCTATCTAAGACTGCCTTGTTCATCTATTTATTATCAGTTTCTTAGGAATTTTGTGTGTCTTATTAATGAACATATTCCCCCTCCCTCTGGGGAGGCTTGGAACATAACAGACGCTAAATATTTGTTGAATTTGTAAATGTGTTGTATCATTTAATCTTCATGGGAACCTTAAGGCTCAGAGAAGCTGGCAAATGATTTGATTGCTCAAATCTTCAAGGCATTTTCTTTTCTACTATAATCTTGACAGCTGATCTATATCCTATTTGCATTTAGTTTTATATTTTTAGTTTGAGTATAGAGAAGGAAAAAGATATGTATCAGGATGAAATTGCATATAAGAGCCATATCCCTGAAAGAAGATATTCTGCAAAGGTGCAAAGGTAATGGGTTTCTCGATGGCATTGTCCACCGGTAAAGGTTAGGGTAAAAAGAAAGAAGGAGAGACTCAAGGAAGGAAACTTACCTTTATTAAACAGGTAGTAGGTGCAAAGCACAAAACTGAGTGTTTTCTCGTATGTTACCTAATTTGAATCTTAAAGCAGTCCTGCAGTGTTGCTACCGTTCCCCCAATTTCACTGGTGGCATAACTGAGGCCCCCAGAGTTAAATAATTTGCTCCCGGTGATTCATATGTTCAGTGGCTGTGCTCAATTTTTAAAACCCAGGAGGTCTACCTGACACCCAGCTTCTGACTTTTTTTACGCTCAGATGGTTGCTTTGCAAGATGGATATGCTCCTAAAATAGAAGAGAGGAAAATGTGAATTCAGTGCATACCCACATACATTATAACAGATATCCGAAGCCCAGGAATAAGTTATACGGACAATATGGAAAACAGACTCCCAACATTCAGTGCCTGAGCATATAATTGGATGAATCGAATACAGCGTGAACATTTGGTTCTCTGGCAGAGCTTATGTACGGTATGACATAGAGCAGCTGTCTCCAGAGAAAGTTCTTTGTTTCTAGACCGGTGCGACACAAGCAGCATTTGAGCAATTCGGGATTTTTTTTTCTGCTTTCACTATAAATAGAGTTCATGGAATTCTGCATGTCAAAGTTAATGCAATGAAAAGAAGTCACAGAATATGGACCTAACCCTTAACTCACCCTATAAACTAAGCAACATGTTTGGCATCAGGAGGCCGTAAAAACGCTGTCATTACTTGGACGGATTCTGAGGTCTTATTTAGCATATGAAATTGCAGAGCAGATCCTATTATGTAAGGAGGCAGGAGGACAGCGTAATGTGGCTACAGACTGAAGAACTTTGTGCCCTTCAGGGAAGAGTTAACAGGACAGATCTACATAGAGATGTGTGATAAGAACGAGGAAAATGAATGAATGGGTGGCGTATGTATATGTGCCTGTGGCTGAAGCCGGGTTGCTGGATAATCCTCAGATGTCAGATTTCCGTAAGGCCAACATGTGACTCAAAGCTTGCCACTCAACAGAGAATACTGGGCTGTGCTGGTATTAAGAGGCTGGCTGGAAGCTAGGCTCCCACTGTGCACTAGCCTAGCTCCCTGTCGTTTTCCGTGTGTGGGTGGTTGTGCATGTGTGTGCGTGTGTGTGTGAGGGTATACATTTTTATGCAGTGGGTGTTTTAAGAGCTAAGCACTGAAGCTGGTTTTCCACAAACGATCATCACGAGCACTCCAGAAAAACCAAACTTCCTTTCTTGGTATTTTTTTTTTTCCCTTGCTTTCATCTTTTTTTTTTTCCTTCCTTTTTGCAAATCCCAAAGAGAGAATCCTCACCATCCAGCCTATAGCATTGAGATGATTTTCTCTCACCTGTCCATGTGGGTGCCCTCTCAAGGTTAGGACTGAAGCTATGTGGGACCGGCGTGTTCTCAAGCGCCAGAGGAGAGGAGCTGCGTGAAGGAGTAGCCGACACAGGAGGAGGAGAGCCTCTGCCCGGTTAACATGAACAGCAGCCTGCAGGTTAACCTGCCCAGAAGCTGGGCTACTTCAGGTGGCTCGCTCCAGGAGAAGTCTGAGCACTCTTTTTTTCTTTTTTATTACTATAGGATGGAGGATGAAGCTGTCCTGGACAGAGGGGCTTCCTTCCTTAAGCATGTGTGTGATGAAGAAGAAGTAGAAGGTGAGCTTTGTGGGTCTGGGGAAGTGTGTATTCATAGACCTGTGTCTTCTTAGATGATAGCACTCGTGCATTTCGTAGAGCTTATATTTTTGAAGTTAAAAACTCAAGCTTTTCTATGGGGTTTTACTAGTCTGCCCGTTTCGCTTCCACACAGAAAGTAATTTTAAGAACTTCATTGGACCATTAGAATCTGAATCAGTGTGGTCCTGCATGGTTAAAAAAGGAGGGGAGGTGTCTTACTTTTGAAGCAGGTGCCTATGGTAGTCGTGCCTTTCTGTCAAAAATAAATATTTTGCCAGTTAGTTACCACCTTGTGATGACTAATTCAAAGAAGCTGCTGGATTTATATAAATGTATTTGGCAGCATCTTCTAATACTCTTTCTTACAGCTTACAGGGGGAGAGAAACAGATGTTACAGAAGGAGAGTGATATCATTGTTGCAGGAAAAGTGGGTATAAACTGAGGTTATAAAGTGGGGTGATCATGGATGAGTTTCCATTAGGAAATGATGGATTTTTTTTTAACTTAAAAAACCTCCAGGACCTCTTTTGTTAATGTTACTCAGTGCCTGTTAAAAACCAAATAAGAGTTAAATTTTAGTTGATGCTATTATGCTTTTCAGCATACCCCTCTTTTCTTGTCTCTTGAATTATCAGTAATGTGTGCATAATACTATTTATTTGATAGTGAGAAGACAGGGGTCAATTAATGTTTATTAAAGTAATTAAAGGCATCGCAGACATACAAGATGTAATTAATATTTACAATGAGATTTAAAAAAAATAATCGTAGACAGTACTCATAAAGTTAAATGAAACTTGCAAGTAAACTGTGTCCTATATTCTTTCCTTTAAAATCACCCGAGAGACAATTCATATGTGTTTTGGAAACTCTAATCTGATTGGTGCAATTTGGTACATGCTTAACTGCTTACTGAAAATTTGGACCAGTGTGGGGGAGGGGGTGGAAGAAAGCAGGTGGGTATTTTGTGTTCTGGAATGATTCTTCAACCAGATTGAGCACCAGGTCCTGGGCACGTGATGCCTTCTTGGTCCCTCCTGGAATAGTCAGCATAGTGTGGCCATGATGATGTTTCTCATGTTTGCTTACTAAGTTTCTTCTGATCCTGTAGTGCCCTCACCCCCCCACTGCCCTCTTTCCCTCATTTATGTTCTTGACTCTAATAAGAATTTGATGCCTAAGTTTCTTAGGAAAAAGGAAACTACAGTATTTTCTTTCACATTGTTTTATGGGTTCCTTGCGCTTTTACAGCATGACTGTGGGAAAATGTCAAGTTAGTGCAAACAAAATAGTAAAACTTGTGTCTTAAGGTTCTTGTGCCCCTGGTGTTAAGTCTCCATTGTGGTGACTCTGTCCCTGTCCCAGTGTCAAAGGGGAGATAAGAATCTTTAAGTTATAGCATGTGAACATAAGAAATATTATAGGATTAAGTGAATATATACTTTAGGGACAATTAAAGAAGAAAAATCAATGAGAAGGCTTGGGAATGAGATTCTGTGTGTGTGTGTGTGTGTGTGTGTTTTCCTTGAGAATCATGTTCTAGCTTAGTTCACAGGAGATGTAAATCACTTCTTGAGCTCGTAAGGTCTGTAGGATTGACAGCACTCTCCTGCGATAGGATATTGTACTTGGGTTTCTTGAGACTTTGACTAACAAGTTTATTTCCTAAAGTACTTCCCTTGATTTTCAAGCACAAAATTAAAATAACAATGTAATGAATAGCAGACAAATCTGCAGTCAAGTTTCTTTAAGAAAAAACAAAAAGACAACAAAATATGGTAGAAACATCTGTAAAATTGTTTGGGTTTGTGATGACGAAACTTGCCGCATGGATATTGCATATTTTTGTATTCTGATAAGACTTCTGTTCTAAGATTATCTTTCATGTTGATTGGAGACCGGGCTGATTACACTTCTCTTGATACATGTTTAGCTAGTTGCCTGTTACCGCATTTTGAGACCCTATAAGATGGTTGCTTTTGGTGTCATTATTTGGTGGAGAATATCCAACAGTGCAGGGTCTTCTACAGTACAAGTCTTCTTCTTCTTCTTCTTCTTCTTCTTCTTTTTTTTTAAGACAAATGTGTTAGCAGGGGGAGGGGCAGAAGGAGAGAGAATCTCAAGCAGACGCCATGTGGAGCATGGAGCTGGACGTGGGGGTCCATCCCAAGACCCTGCGATCCTGACCTGCCCTGAAATCAAGAGCCGGTCATGTAACCACCTGAGCCACTCAGGCACCCCTCCAGTACAAGTCTTGGAACTATAGTTAGGGACTATTTATTTCTAATTTAGTGCCCTCTGAGTCGACCCTCCCATTTTTCTCACCTGGCTTCATCTGGTGCGGGTAGGATCCCTTCGATTTTATAGTAACTCTGGGTGAAGTATAAAGAAGTTGAAATGGAAGGTTTATGGCTTAGTTATGGTCTTAGTGGTTGAAAATGAAAACTGTCAAGAGATCTGATAAAGATTCATAGTTTGAGCGGGAATGTTTTCCACAAGAATTCCAGTCTATCTCGTGTTTCTAACTGCATAGAGAAGGGTGTATTTGGAGGAAAGCAAACCATTACCTTATTCTGAAGTAGTTGAGTTTCTGGTATGTTTATGGCAAAAGTAAATGCTCCACTTTTAAGGATCAGAAATCCGAAGGGCAAGGAGCTGGAACACCTTTCATTCTTATTATCACATGTTTCCTTTTATCCAAGTAATATCTCTTGCTTCCAGGGCAAACATGAAGTATAATGCAGCACACTTGGCAAAAGAAAACTTAAAATTTTGTTTTTTGAAATAATTTGCACAAAGAAGATATTCTCCTATTAAGTGATTATGAGCATGACTAAGGCCCAATAGTAGCTTTAGTTACTTTGAAATGTTCATGCTTTTAAAAATCTTCTTAGGGTCCCTTAATTTGTGATAATCAGAGTCAGCTCAGCCTGAAGGTGAGAAGAGCTAGATGCTCTCACACAGTTCCTTCTACTGCTGTAGTTCTGTGAAGGGGAGAGAAACTGAGACTTCCAACCACGCCCTCAGTTCACCTGGTTCAACTTTACTCTCAGTGGGTGGCATGATGCTTAATCCATGGTCTAAAAACTCGATAGAAAGCCATCAACTGCAAAGCTCACTAAGAATAGAGTGAGTCAGAAGAGGAGTCATCTTCTGTTTAAATAATGAATTTATGTGGGATATATTTAAAGACCTAAACCTCATTTTCACATAATTTCCTTCATGTGCATTTGAGTTAATGATTTAAAGAGATACTCTTTAAAAAAGGCAGGCAAATGCCAATTTCAATCTTTAAAATAAAGAGAAGCTTTTCTATCTGTTCTTGCATTGGTTACCTTATATCAATGCATATGTATATGTGTATAGTTTTAAAGTTAACATTTTAGTCACAAAGGGGTTACTGTAGATAAATTCATTTAAAAATTTCAAAGTTTCAGATACTCATACTTGTTTCTATACGAAAAGACGCCAGCCCCAGACCAGGCACTTCTACAGAATTGGTCTGTTGGCAAACTGACATTATCAAAATGACCTAGAAATGCTGGCCATGAGGTATAACACTAAATTTTCATTTCAAATGCACTTGGGGGAAATTGCCAAATTTTATTGGGTGAACCAAGGTTGAGATCGGAAGAAAGAGTCTCATGTAGTTTTTTCCAAACAGGAAATCCTATGGATGTTTTATCCTTAAAAAAGCCAGCCAAGATTTTGGATCTGTATGATATAAACAGATTACTTAATATTCTCATATTTTGCAATAGGGGAAAAGAGCAAACTCCACCTTATCCTTTGAGATAAGGCCTTGGCTCTGCAGGGCTAGGTAACTTCCCAGCAAGCCTTGGCAACTCTGACTTTATGAGGAGGGGCCTTTTCTTAACATCAAGTCTAACCAGCAACTCAGGAAGCATAAAATACAGCAAGACAATGTTGGCCAAAGCATGTCTCCATTTCTGAGGTGTGATCAGTGCTCTCGAAGCCATTATGATATATTGTGGTGGTTTTCCTCTTTCATTGAAAACCAAGTCCAGAAGGAAGTGTGCTCCCATCTGTCCAAATGGAAGAATAATTTTACAAATTCTCATGTCTACTGATGGACATTAAGAGCAAGAATTGTTAAAAATCCATGGGGTTTATGGGAGGATTATTTTTAGAGAAATAGAAAGAGGTAGAGCAGGGTCTGGGACAGAGTAGATGTTTACGAAATATTTGTCAAAAGGAAGACTTGAATATACGAATATATAACATAAACTAAGTACAGCGCATGCAGAATTATCTTATATAATCGTCTAAAGTCTTTGAAGTTTCAGTCAGAAATTTGGTTCCCTTAGTGCTCTTAATCAAATGAGACAACATAGCCTCGAAAGGTCCCATCCTTGCTATGGTTGCTCTTTGATTCCGAAGACATCATTGACATTATGTTGTTTGTATATCTATATTGATAGGTAAAAGAGGCCCCTTAAACATGTCTGTGTCACTCTCTTTCCTCCCACGCTGTCTTTTGAAGACAGAAACTAAACTAATGAAATGGTGATGTTTGTCTTTTTGGAGGTCAGGATCTTAACATTTTACAGAGATGAGATCACAATGACTTAACCCTATTTTTCACTAGAGGATATCAAGATGACGTATTTATGTGTATTGGGGGAGGTAGCGTTCTGAAGAGAAAGTGGGGCCGGGTGGACATTTCTTAATAATTACAATGGTGAAAAACGTAATTGCCGAGAAGGAGTGAATGAAAACCTATCGGATGGGAAGGGAGGGGCCGCTTTGGAGCTGGGGCTATTCTGAGCGCTGGCTCCAAGTGTCCGGTTGCATTTTGCTGACCTCTTCTCTGCTGTTCAGGCCTGATTGTCAGGCCCTGTGTGCACAGAGGAAACACGCAGACACATAGTGCTGAAGGAAAAGCCTTCTTGAAAGAAACCTGTATCCACCCGTTGGAGAGCTTTAAAGAAACGTGCTGAGGTGTGTAAGGGTTGATATTTGAACAGCAGCATGAGTTTCCCAGAGCAGATTGTGGCCCTCTAGACATTTTTCCTTGCCCTGCTGCTTTCTCATCCTGGCCTCAGCTGAAAGCCCGCCAGAGTCCCTCAAGCAGGCAGGGCTGAGCTCAGGAGCTATTTGATACCTGCCGCATCAGTGAAGTTAAATATTGGCTTATAGATTTCTTTGACTTCAAGGGACAGTGATGGTAATCCCATGGGTTTTGAAACTGGAATCAGACATTCCTTCCTGGAGTTTTCCAATTGTAGGGATTTCCCCAAGCAGTACAGTATGGGCTGAAGCTCTCGTGAAGACACGCTCTGTCCTAGATGTCCACGTTCTTTTTCCACAGTAAACCAGAAGAAATTGAACTTGGTAGTTGGGTTGTGTTTTATAAGGATCCAGAAATTCTGAACTAATATACTTTCAGCAATTTTGTCTGTAGATTGAATTTCTTTTTAGAAGCTTTTTATGTGGTCATATTTTTGAAACATATTGTTTGATCCTTATTTTGGGGACATATTGTTTGATTTTTTTTATTGTCTCATTTTTTATTTTTTTATTTTTATTTTACTTTTTTAAAGATTTAAAGATTTAAATTTAAAGATTTAAAGATTTAAATTTAAAGATTTAAAGATTTATTTATTTGACAGAGATTACAAATAGACAGAGAGGCAGGAAGAGAGAGAGAGAAGCAGGCTCCCCGCTGAGCAGAGAGCCTGCTGTGGGGCTCGATCCCAGGGCCCCAAGACCACGACCCAAGCCAAAGGCAGGAACTTAACCCACTGAGCCACCCAGGCGCCCCTTATTGTCTCATTTTTAAAATTAGGACAATTGCTAAAGCCGAGTGGCTAAGCATCCGTTTGGGAATATAAGTTTTAAAACTTTTGTCTCATCTGTTGCAGAATCATTCATAAGTGAAGGGAGCAAATTGCAGTTTGGATTTTGGGTTCCTCGCTCTGTAAAATGGGGGTAATAGAACGTGCCCTTTCCCATAGAACTGTCTTCGATAATTACTAGAATCTATGTTGCTGCTGCACCTAGGATTGGGAACAGGGGTGCATTCTACTGCACCACTTTCTATACTTTTTCTTTCTGGATGATACAGTTTCACCAATAGTTTTCAATAATTTCATTCTAAAAATTCTAACTGGCCCAAGTGTTTTTTTATTTGCTTAATTCATTTGTACCAACATCTATCCTTTGCCTTCCTAACCACACTTGTCTTTTGCTTCTTGTCTTGGAAAAGGCAAGCAGAATGATCCAGTTAAGTTTCCCAAGGCCTGCTGTCTGTTTCTCTTTGGTCTCATTCTGGTTCTCTTTAAGCTCTGGGTGTGAGATCTGATTTTCATTAGATCAGACTGGTCTGATACATATTGCCCTAATTTGTAAAATTGTCTTCTTTTCCAAGAAGAGGCATATTAACTATAATTGTATACAGCTTAAAATACAAGTGTGTGCCCATTGTCTAATGAAGCCTGTAAATTTGCTTCTTCTGGAAATCAGACTTAAGGGTATGGTATTTTCCCACCAATGAAGAGGATTCAGGGGTCATGATATATCTATATCTATCATGTGTATAAACGTATTTTCTGTGAGATGTATATATTCCTCCTCTCCACCCAGCATGAACTAGAATAATTCTGTCCTTTGTTGGTTATTATGTAATTTAGGTGCCAATTAGATGAGATTATGCAATAGTATAGAAATAATCCTGAGCTAAATATTTCCCCATTGTTGTCATCAGAAGATTCGGAATCATTGGGGGAATTGAGAATTGGGTCTGAGGAGGGAGTAAAACTAGGATAACACTGAATAAAGCTCAGTTGAGGCGCTCTTGTTGCTGTGGTGAGCTTGCTGGTGGGATTTTATTTTATTTTTTACGTTTTATTTTACTTTCTCGGCTGGTAGCATTTAGAGGACTGAGGTGAGAACCTGCCAGGACTGGCGCTTCCAGGAGGTTCCAAGCACTGTGCCCCTTGAGGCTGCTGATTGCCAGGTGGGATGAGGTGAAGGTAGGGAGGGTGGTGAGTGACGTGCATTCAGTCAGCAGTATGGGTGACTTAAATAACTCCCTTCTCTGAATAGCTGCAAAAGCTTTTAAATCCCGTGCATTGTTTTTACCTTTCCGTGGAGTTAGCATGAGAAGGCAGTGCTGTATCCAGTGTGTTCACCTTTCTTTATACTCTGCTGACTTTGAAAAGAGAATAGACCCTACTTAAGCCTCTTGAGACAGGATTTCATGGACTCTTTTCATGGTGGAATGCTCAATAACTTTTAGCAGGCCAGCACGTCTAGAAAGAAAGTAGGTTTTGAATTTTAGTGATATTGGCCAACAGATCAGTGTTAGAGGGATGGAACTGCACATTTGTAGTTCGGTTAAATCACCAACTCCTCTCCAGCGGATTGTTCGGTTTTCAACAAGTAATTCTGTCTCTACTGAAAAATAGAGAAAGTGTCTTGGACGTAGACCGAAAGCCCATAATTGAATCCGATGGATACATGTATTCGACAAATTAGATCAGTATCTGATTGTTTAGGTACTTCCATTCAGTCTGTGCCATGGGTTAGAGAACATAGTGGAGAACCAGGAGTCTTAAAACCTATGTCTATTTCTGGCTGTGCCCTGCCTGGTGCCTGCCTTTGTGGTTGACATGAGGCCACTCATGCTTATGTAGCTACATTTCCTTTATGCAAAGTGCAGTTAGTAATCTATCTTCTTATCTAGCTGCCAGAGATGGCTCTGAGGATTCTTGGACAATACCTGAAAAAATACTTCGATATTGGCAATAAGCCATTGACAGATTACTTAATTTATGAATGTCAGTTTGTTCTACAAAGAAATAGTGTTTGTGCCTCCCTATCTCCTAGTTTTGTTAAGAGTATAAGTAAATTAATTTGAAATCCCCAGGATGAACCCTATAAATTTAAGATACGATCTCCCTTGGATATATTCCCTGCCTTTAATTTATTACCAGTGGTTGCTGCTTTCTTGCCAGTGGTTGCTGTGATTCCAGAACGGTTTCAGACTAAAGCTAATACTGATACCCGGTAGTCAACAAATTAGTCGATTAGTGTCTATGTTAACTCTTCTTACTAACTTTAACTGATGCATAGTGCTTTTTTTTTGTTTTTGCTTTAAGTTTATCAAAATGTTAAGTATAATTGCAGATATGAACTCTAATATGTTGCTTTTCCAGGCTTCATATGTATCTTGAACATGATCACATATTCTGATTAGGGCCACAGTTAATATTCAGTTAAATAAGCCAGTCATTATCCGAGGACGAGGTTGGTTGATACAGTAATTTAGGGAGTGTATCATGAACATGGGTGAGTGTATGTGAGAGGTATATATTTCCAAAAGAGTGACACTAAGTTGAACCTTAAAGGATGAAAGGATAATGGGAGAATCACAGGCAGGCATGGGTGAAGACCCAAAGGTGAGAGGGAGGTAGGCCTGTTTGAGAAGTGGAAATGAGAATGGTATGGCTGGCCCATGTGAGCAGGGCGGAAGTAGGCCTGAGGTGGACAGGACCCAGTTAATTCATGGCCCTTCATGCTGTGTTAAAGATTTAGGATTGTATTGCGTGTGCACTGGGGAGCCATTGCCGAAGGGCTTTCAGGTGGAAAGCCACTCGACAAAATTTGCATTTTAAAGAAGATCCCTTTGGCTGGTACATGGAGAAAGCATTCCAGGAGGACAAAGATAAAAGTGGGGAGACTGTTGCTAGGATTCAACTGAGAAATGATTTTGGGTTAGACTAGACTGGGGACAAAAGAGTTAGAGACAAATGGGTTGAATTGCCAGGAACTGCTGATGGACAGAAGGGTGCATGGGAGTGATTGGTTTCTGCTACGAGAAATTTGGGAAATTCATGCGCCATTTTGTGGAGGCTCGAGGTATGTTCCCTCTGCAGCCAAAAGGGACTTGGAAAGAGAGATGGATGAGAACTGGAAGAAGCACCTAGAAGAACAGGAAGTGGGAAGAACTGAGAGGAGGAGAATGAAAGGTGTTGGAAGAGCTTATGAAAAGGCAAGAGGAAAAGGGAAACAGCCTGGATGGCCTCACCTGTTCCTAAGCTCTCCATTTTTGGGATGAGCACTGCCCTGAGAATGTCTGGGTCCTTTTCCTTGTTATTCCAGTTAGTGGAATAGCCACAAGCCTCACCACAATCAATTCACTTTAACCTCTCCAGGCTCCTTTGTTCATCTGTAAGGTGAGAATTTTGAGCTGTATTTCCTCTAAGATCCTTTTTAGCTCTAAAAATTCCGTAACCATTCTAAGTATTTTAATTGGTTTAGTGAAATGGAGTGCATAGCGGGAAAGACTAAAAGTTTGTTTACTCTTTCTTCAAGTGATCAGTGGTGACCAGTAGAGGACAGATATCATAGCCCGACATCTTCTTATTTGGGGCAGTTTATGGAGCTAAGGGTTGTGGGTTTGAACTTGTCATTCTAGGGATGCCTGGGTGGTGCTGTCAGCTGAGTGCCCGACTCTTGTTTTGGGCTCAGGTCACGATTGCAAGGTCATAAGATTGAGTCCCTCCTCCCAACCCCCCAGTTGGGGGGGGGGTCTGTACTCAGCAGGGAGTCTGCCCCTTCCCCAACATGCGCACATGTGCGCGCACTCTCTCTCTCAAATGAATAAATGTTTAAACTTGTCATTCTGTGATTGTAAGAGAGAAACATTTTCAGAGAATTCCCGAGGCCTTTCTTCCTTCTAGGTAATTACTAACTTGAAAGGACTCTTTTTTTTTTCCCTATGTTTTGCAGACAGCGGAAGATGGGAGGGATGGTGGTGGTGAGTGGTAGTGGGAAAGTGGTAAAGGAAACCTTACATATCCAGGAGCACCAAGAATCCCTGTGTTTATATTATTAACTGGCTATTTGGCTTCGGTTGGCTCGCTGGTACATGAAGAGGTTGAACCAT
This sequence comes from Mellivora capensis, assembly GCA_004024625.1. Taxonomy (NCBI): domain Eukaryota; kingdom Metazoa; phylum Chordata; class Mammalia; order Carnivora; family Mustelidae; genus Mellivora; species Mellivora capensis. The sequence continues at coordinate 12,986 of PISX010012530.1, forward strand.
GTAATGTTTAAGGTCATTTCAACTCTGGAAGTATGATTATGTGCTGCCGTGTCAGTGAATGTTGTCCTCTTTGCTGGGCATGTAGAAAACCATAGCTGTGGAGATTCTGGGATTGGATTTACTTAGGCTAATTTAAGTCTCTCAGAGCACTTTCCCTAGTTCTTGGTCATTGTTTTAGTCCTCTGGCATTATCCATATCTCATTTACATTGTGAGAAGAGGGAATTATGCGAATGAATATTCAATATTTGACACCCGATTAGCCATGAGTGCATTAACTCTATGGTGGATTATCTGTCTGTACCAGCTAAAGACTGTTCTTCCTATTGCCCAGCCAAGGCGTAGGCTGGTGCTAAAAGGGAAGCCATAATAGAGCTGGAGATGGACAATGTGGGTAGGATGAGAGTGTGAACGTGTACATTTATGTGTCTCTCTCAGCTGCCTCTTTGGCTGCAGTCGTAAATCCAGTTATCAATGGCCATTGGATTAGCCATTGTTTTCTCTCTTCCAACCTGCTTCCCATTCAGTTGTGCAAATGGTGACTGTGAGAGAAAGAATGGAAACTGCCAGTTCTCAGGGTTTGGATCACAGGTGGATTTTGTCTGACAGCATGTGTAGTGCACACTAAAAATTCACCAGGTCTTTTTGGGTTCTGGGGTCTCAGGATGAGTGGAGGGGTCATCTCTTCCTGTTGGGTGGTTCTTCCCCGCATGGTGCTGGCCTTCCCAAGTCTTTTGGTTGCAGTCTACTCTGCTCAGTCAGAACAAAGGACAACAGCTCCCGGGGGTTGGCACTTACTGTGTGAGGGCTCTGGGTGACACTCTGGCCAGAGCAGGGTGGAGATTGTCAGGCACGTGTTTCTGGGCAGGGTGAGGGCAGATTGAGGTTATGGAGGGTGTTGTCTCTGTTGAACATTTAAACCTTGTATAATGACTAAAGCAGCCCACTGAGGGGCAAGTTAGACTTGGTCTCAAGTTGGCTCTTCTGTCCTCATGAGTGCCTTTCCCAGAGAGCAGAGGGGCTTCACAAGTTGGTATCAGGGCTCAAGTGTGGTGGGAGTAAGGAGCATTCGTGCACTGTATTTCTGCCCCCGCCCCCGAAAGGGAAGGGAGAAGGAGAATCAACACTTGTGTGGCACCTTTGTGTACCAGACATGGTGGGAGACGCTTTATTGATGTGGCTTGATTTGGACTGTCCATAAACATGATCTCTCTCTCTCTATGCATCTCCCTGTGTGTGAAGACTATACGGATATCTCTCTGTATGTACCTGTATCTAGTCCATAAGGTGTAGAGATATAGATATACATATGGACTATATTTCACATCCACAGGTGAATAGAAAAGGGCTTTTACTAGGGTGACGTTGAAATTACTTTGGAGAGCCAACTTTTGAGAGATTGTGGAACACATCAGAACTGTACTTTATGAAAAATAAGATGACTTTTAATGCTGTTCATTCATTAGGTTTCTGCACTACCTTTAAGTGGTTGTTTTAGCCTAGATATTTTCAAATAATTGATTACCACTGAACCTATGAAAGTTATATTTCTTTATGCATATTCACTAATTCGAACTTTTCATCATGTTAGTCACTTTTTGCCTCTTACTAGCTATTAGTAATGGTAACTCTAATGGAATCTTAACTTCAGCGTGTGGTCTTCGAGTCATCCTGGTACCTAAGGACTATTAGAACTTTGCTAGAAATGAGCACTTAAAAGACAGGTGGAAAGTTTACTAACTTCAAGGATAGGAGGTGACCTGAGTAACCATAAGTTTGACTCCCTCTCAAGACGTTTTTCCTGTAGCTGTTTGCTCCTGCCTAGAGATTGTCATCATCATCATCATCATCATCAAATATTAAATATTAAAAGCACTGTACTTAGTAAACAGCAGATAACAAGCTGAGATTTCTTATCAGTCTTGCTTGGGGAACCTCAGGTTGCCTTAAGGATTTCTTTGAGGCTTTCAGTGGGTGAAATTCCCATGCAGTTTAGTGGGAAGAAAAGTATTTCCCTGTTTTTCATCACTTGGGCTGTTTATTTCCTTGCATGCCTAATCTTAAGTGTAATTGGTAGCATTAATATTAAAAGAGATTAGTCATCAGCATTCAAAATTATTTATAAGAAATTACATAAGTAATACGTGATTTTCTATTAACAAACATATGCATTAGTTTTTTTTTTTATGTGAAAAGTGACCCCTACCCAAAAGACAAAAAGAGAAATCAGCCCTTGTCTTGTGTAGTGGTATATGTTTGAAATGCAGACCCTCCTGCAGACATTTCATCAAGGTCTGACTTTCCCCCTGTTAATTGCAAAATTACTCCATGCCCTTGGAAGGGGATTTTCTTTTCATGAGCTGTTATTTATGCCCCAGTAAATTATAGAAATGTTACCTTGATTATATCTTTTTAGAGCTGCTTATGGACACTGTTCTGTGTTTGTGAGTAAATAAGCTGACAAATTATTTGTATTTCATTTATTAAAGTATTTCAGATTATATGTACTGATCTATTTCTTATTTTTTTTAAAGAACGTATAACAACTTTATTTTATTCTTCCAGGATTTTGTTTAAATTCAAGTCAGTTAACATAGAGTGTAGTATTGGTTTTAGGAGTAGACTTTGGTGATTCATCACTTACATATAACATCCAGGGCTCATCCTAACAAGTGTCCTCCGTGTGGCCATCATTTATTTAGCCCGTCCCGCCCCCTGAGCCCCCCACCCCCCACCCCCCCATGCTCCCCCGCACCGTCCTGCCTCCCCTCCAGCAAACTGACAAACCCACAGCCTCTGTGGCATCTGGACGTGATACTACGATTCTGTTTAAGGTTCTTGTTCCTGTACTTCTAAAAAATCTTTGACATTTGTTTTGGTTTCAGAAGTAAAGTCTATAGCATCTTTTTATAATCTGTCACTCATGCAGCGGCTCTGCCTCCTCTTCTATATTTTTCTTTTCATAATTAAAATAGAAATAATAAATATCTCTTAATTTTGCTTCCCTCCCTTCCATCCCTCTTGGCAATAGATACAGCATGTTTTAGGCATCTTGGCATAAAATCAGCTAAGTCAGGGAAGACAGTATTTGACTTATATTTTGGGAATATTGCTGATTAGTTCTAGAAGGATGATATAAAGTGCCAAGCACTGTGGAATCTTTGAACTGGAGAAAACAGAAATTCAGTTGATTATAGGAGGAGCGACAATGTGGATAAAATTAAATTTGGAACATCCCTCAGTGCTTAGTAAGATATATGTGTAAGAGGATGGGGATGGCAAAGATTTTACCTGTCCTCTGGTGATCCTTTAGATAGATCTAAATCTACAAGTCTAAATCTTTGCCTAGAAATCTGCCCTCCCTCACAGCCACACTCAGCCATCCCCAACCTCCCCAACCCCTTCCCTCAGTACTGACATCTCAGCTTTTTTTTTTTTTTGATCTTTAAAATCCAGTGTTTATTTTACACTTACAGCATATCTTTTTTTTAAAATTGACATATAATGTATTATTTGGTTCAGGGGTATAGGGTTATGATTCATCAGTCATACACCATTCACAACACTCACCATAGCAGATACCCTTCCCAGTGTCTCCATAACCCAGTCTCTCCATCCATCCCACCCCCTCCAGAAACCCTCCAGAAACCCTCAGTTTGTTTTCTGAGATTAAGAGTGTCTTATGGTTTTTCTCCCTCTCTGGTTTCGTCTTGTTTCATTTTATTCCTCTCTTCCCCCATGATCCTCTGCCTTGTTTCTCAAATTCTGCATATCAGCGACATCATATGATAATTGTCTTTCTCTGATTGACTTATTTTACTTATCATATAACACCTCTAATTCCATCCACCTCATTGCAGAGGGCAAGATTTCATTTTTGATGGCTGCATAATACTCCATTGTGTGTGTATCTATATAAAGGTCACATTTTCTTTATCTATTCATCTGCCAATGGACATCTAGGCTCTTTCCATAGTTTAGCTATTGTAGACATTACTGCTATAAACATTGGGGGGCAGGTGCCCCTTTGGATCACTACATTTGTATTTTTGGAGTAAATACCCTGTAGTGTTATTGCTGGGTCATAGGATAGCTGAATTTTCAACTTTTTGAGGAACCTTCCTACTATTTTCCAGAGTGGCTGCACCAGCTTGCATTCCCACCAGTAGTGTAGGAGGGTTCCTCTTTCTCTGTATCCTGTCGTTTTCTGAGTTATTAATTTTAGCCGTTCTGAGTGGTAGAGGTGGTATCTCATTGTGGTTTTGATTGTATTTTCCTGATGCTGAGTGATGTTGAATACTTTTTCATGTATCTCTTGGCCATTTGGATGTCTTCTTTGCAGAAATGTCTGTTCATGTCTTCTGCCCATTTCTTAATTGGATTCTTTGTTCTTTGGCTATTGAGTTTGATAAGTTCCTTATAGATTTTGGATACTAGCTCTTTATCTGTATTTCATTTGCAGATATCTTATCCCATTCTGACTCTTGTACTTTAGTTCTGTTGATTGTTTCCTTTGCTGTGCAAACGCTTTTTATCTTGATGAAGTCCCGATAGTTCATTTTTTGCCTTTGCTTTCCTGGCCGTTGGCATGTATCTAGGAAGAAGTTGCTATGGCCGAGGTCAAAGAGTTTGCTGCCTGTGTTCTCCTCAAGCATTTTGGACATCTCAGCTTTTATTTTTCCTTAAGATTTTATTTATTTATTTGACAGAACGAGATCACAAGTAGGCAGAGAGGTGGGCAGAGAGAGAGGAGGAAGCAGGCTCCCTGCTGAGCAGAGAGCCCGATGTGGGGCTCGATCCCAGGACCCTGAGATCATGACCTGAGCCGAAGGCAGAGGCTTTAACCCACTGAGCCACCCAGGCGCCCCGGACATCTCAGCTGTTAAAAAGTAATTGTATACTGCCTTATTCCAAAAACAGTTTAGTGTGAAGGGAAAATAATAGTTGAGAAGCTGGAAGAGTGAGGTGTATAAATGCCTGTCACGAAACTTTGCCTACCCGCCACTGGTTGGCTCGAGATTTGTGTCTTGTATTTCTAGCAGGCAGCTCAAGGAAGCAAGTGTAATCAGTTATAAGAGAGTATAAATACTGTGTACTGTATAGTATAACCAGCCCCCACCCGCCCCGCCAAGAAAAAGCCAAACTAACAAACCACCGCTAATGCAGTGATGAAGTACTCACCTCGATGTTGACACATCGAGCTATTTCTTCTCTGGGATTTAATGAGTTAGCTGGTGACAGTATCCGTGAGTTCCTTGAACCTTGGTTTCTTTGCCTGTACAATTAAGATAGAAGTATTTAATTTGTCTGGTTGTGATGATTGCCTGAGGTAACAGATATGAGACCTGGCAGAACCTGCCACATTTAAGTATCCAGCACATTGTTGCTATCATCTGTATGTACAGTAAACGCAGTGATATGTTTCCTAAAGGAGCTAATAGATTTGTCTTGCATATAGAGGCATATGGTGTTTCAGTACCCAGTCCTTTATAGAATTTCGAGTTTGGCGGGAGTAAATCCCTCTTCTGGTTTGATGGGTTTAATTCTACAAAATTCTAAGTCGTCTTTGGTGTGTCTGTGAAAGCCTCTTTAACTCGAATGACTACAGAGTTAGTAAGTGTAAGGGTTCTCTGTTGGCCTGAAAACATGATAGCGATTATCAATGACATGAATTTAGAAATATCTCAGGAATTGGAAGAATTGGACATGATAACATCACAGTACTTCTGCTTTCAGCTGAGGTGGAGCAGGTAAGGATAGGAAGAAGGATGGGAAGATGCAAGCATCACCTAGTGATAATTTCTGACATCCAGAGATAACTAGGAAAGCCATGTTTTCTTCCCAGTAGTACTGGCTGTGGGATGGATGATGAGATATTCCCAAGACATTTGGAGTTTGTTGGGAACTTACACCACCTGTCAGAGAAAGGCATGCAGGGTATTTATTTGAACGCATGATACTGAGGCCACTTCCAAATCAAGGGCTGAGTGCCCTTTGACTCACACCTAAATGAACACCGTCAAATGTAGATTCCAGTAGTTTTACTTTATACAGTTTTAGTAGCAAAAATGCAAACTTTGTTTTAATAATAGTTAAATCAATCACCTTAAATTTTTTTTTCTCCTTGAGAATAGTTGAAACAAGTACCTTTTCTTACGAATTATAGCTATTTAAAAAAATTATTGCTCTCCTTAGGAAGAAATTTTCTGTGAAATTTTGGAAGCAGTTTTTGGTGACATTTTTAGCAGAGAGGTTTTATTTTATACAACACACACACACAGACACACAGACACACAGACACACACACACACACACACACACACACACACACTTTTTAAGTCTAAAATTCTCTTACAAGTTAAGCAGGTATCTGTCCCCGAGTCTTTCAGTGTCTACGGTTTTGTAGACTCTTGCTGGATTGGAAAGCTTGTCTGTCAAGTTTCTCATCTTTTACTTTACATGTAACATAATACTACACCCTCAACCTTTGTAGATTTCTTAAGTGCTTGCTGTCATTTTTATGAGTTGCAATTTTAGAAATAGCCATCAGTCTTCATGACATATTTCTGAAACAGGTTAAGACATTTTATTGAAAATAAATATTGAAATCCACCTATGAGAGTCTTATCAACAATAGTGTATTTTCATCAGTAATTCTGCTTGCTGAAGACAGGTGTTCTGTGGGTGCAGCAAGAGTCTTCCATCCGAGCTCATTTTACTTTTGGTATTTTTGTTACTCGGCATGTACGGCTTATGAAATACGTGGTCATCACCTTGAGAAAGCGTGCCTTCCCTTCACTCTCCAGAGCAAGGGTGTCTTGCTCTCCTCTCATGGGCAAAGAAGCCGAAGTGGACAGTGACTGAGAAGTAATTGAGGAAACACAAGCACCGTCCCTGAGTTCTTAAAGGTTTATTTAACCGCAGGACGATGCTCTTTCTCTTCTCCCCGAACCCAAGACAGAAAAGGAAAATTTAGTTACCCTATAACGTGTGAGAGGAAAAGGGGGATACTTTGGGTTTTGCCCAGTGTCATGATTTCTTCTGGCAGCTCTTGGAAAGCAGTATCTTCTTTACTTGGGGAATATTCTGTTCTGCTGTGCTGTAAGGATGCCCACAAAAAAGTTCACAGCTATGTGGGCACCACAGAATTGCAGCTTCCAGAGGCCATCGCTGGGAGTATTAAGAGTGCTTGTATGGGATGGGAGTGGGAGCAGAAAGTGCACAACTGCCCATGTGCATGTGGGATCTTTTTGGATTGGTGGAAATATTCTAAAATTAATTAAGGTGATGGCTGTAGAACTCCGTAAATATACTAAAAATCATTGAATTATACCTTAAAATGAGTGCATTTTATGCATGTAAATTACACCTCAAAAAAACCGATAAAAATGTCTGAAATTTGGGGTGTCTTGCAAGGAACCACAGTTCTGCTTGGTGTCTGGGCTCCAGAGAGCATCATCGTATCTGAAAGCTTCCCCACCTGTGTGAAAATGTGTGTTGAAGTGACTGAAGGGTGTGTGCGTGGGGGTAGGGGGGAGCATCTGAGGCAGCAGCTAGGGGAGATGGGGATAAGCGGAATCTTATTCACAAGGGGGTGGGGGGGGTGGTTGTGGGAGGGCATGTGATCATGGTGTGAATAAAATGGCACCATTTTTGTGGTGTCGCCATTCCAGTTAGGTCCCAGGTTGGGAATATTCCTCTCCGTGGGCTTTGAAAGCTCACTCTCTGAATCATTCTCTTTGGTTAGGTTGACAGCAACATTTTATAGTTAGAAATCTTACCTTAAAATGCTATCAGCCCATAGAAACCATCTTTCAAATGACTTATCAAAGACACTGTGGATACATAAATTAAAAAAATCTTTCGGTGTAATATCAGTATGACTAATGTAGCATCACTGCCATTTTTTTTTTTTTTTTTGCTTAGTTGCCATTATTTAATAAGATGTAGAAAATATTTAATGTGACAGGTTTTTAAATTTTCTAGCTTCTTAATTCTTTTCATGACATTTTCCTAATTCCTGAATGAAAGCAACCAAGCTCTCAGTGTTTGATTTACTGAAGAAATTGGTTGGCTTTGCTTACATACAGTGTGTGACTTGAGACAAAGTGGCAGGTCTCCCTCAGTAACTGGAGCACAGGAAACAATTGACACTGTTTCTTAATTCACATTGTTTCTGAGACATTTCCTATTTCCTAGTATAATATAGCTTTCCCATGAGAACAATTTGCTTGCAAATGGTTAGACATGATAAATTTCTCATTGGCACTCATTCTGGGAGGAGAATTTCACTGCGCTTTGTAATAGTTGAGTTGGTGTGTGTGTGTCTGTGTGTGTTGGGGGGAGTTTCATACTTTATATAGATGCCTCCAACTTCATTCCAAATACCAGACTTTTTTTTCGAATGCTAACCCATTCACTTAGGGATCTGCATTCCTTAGTTGGAAGCTCTCGCCTAAAGAAGCATATAACTGTTTTAATCCTTCCAATTCAAGGGAACACCCCTGTGAATTAAACTGTATTTAGATATGCCTGATGAGTTCCTGTGGAAAGTAACTCACAGCACTTTATATTAGACACACTGTGCGTATAAGTTTTACATGTTAGGTGTGTGATATTCTCTGGCATTGTAAAGTGGTCATCAAGGAGTAATTCTAGAATAGAATAGGAAGTGGGAAAGGTGAGATAATCTCATCTAATTTGTGGTTCAAAAAAGAAAAGAAAGTTTTCACATTACTTCAGAGATGGTGGTTCCTGCATTCAGAAGTTGTGCTGTATATAAAGTGAAAGTAAAAGTTTCCCAATTTAAAAAAAAAATGTGGAACTTTGAGTTCTTTTTTTCCCCCCTGTCTTATCAGATTTTGTAAAAATAATATCACTTGTCAGTTTTGCAGCTTCTTCCATCTAGAGAACTAAAAGCATTTCACAATCTTTTTTCCTCATGCCCTTCTCTTCAAGGCAATTTTTGCTGGGCTGGGTTTATTTTTATCATTGCAACAACCAGTTTTTAGAAACTTTTGGAAACGAAAAAAGAAAAATGAGAATGGCACTGTAACTGACATTCATTTTAGCTGTTTCCTAGTGTGAACATTTGAGTATTTCTAAAATCTTCTCTCCAAGTATGTCTTATTTTTTTCTCAATTTGTCCCAGTTCTAAGTCTCTATTCTGCTGATTTGGTTAAAAAAAAAAAAAAAAAGAAAAAAGTTTTAACGTAAAACCTTATGCCCAGCAGAATGACTTCTTAACTTTGAGTTAGATCTTTATTTTTTGCTGCTCCCAGACCTCCTTTCTCAGCACCCTGTTCAGTGTATCCCAGACTCAGGAAGGTTAGAACTGGATCGGTCTCCTGGGATCACCCGAGGTAAGCCTCTTGTTACACAAATAAAGAGACTGAGGCCCAGAATGGTTAAGGGACATGCTCGAGGTCAAATAACTTATTGATGACCCAGGTATGACCAGAATCAAGGATTCCTGGTTTCTGGCTTGGTAATTTTTGGTTTCCCTAAACTTTTAAAAGGAGTCTATCTGAACAGAGCGAGCTGGAGTACACCCTCGCAGAATCCGGCGCCTGCCAACAGATTGAATTATGCTCTAGCGACCTGAACATTGGGAAGAGATTTTTTTTTTTAAGTTTCTTTGTCAAATATAAAATGGTAATGAATTCATAGACATTTCCTTCTGACCAGAGGAGCTTGTGAAATTTCTGTGCAGTAGAGAATGTGCTTTGAAATGACTGGTGATCTGTGTACCTTCTCAGGCCACCATACCATCTACATTGGGGTCCATGTGCCGAAGAGCTACAGGAGAAGGAGACGCCACAAGAGAAAGACAGGGCACAAAGAGAAGAAGGAAAAGGAAAGAATCTCTGAGAACTACTCGGATAAGTCAGATGTGGACAACGCTGATGAGTCCAGCAGCAGCATCCTGAAACCTCTCAGTGAGTACTTCCTGGGCGTCACTGCTCTTCTCCGTCTCACGCCCACATCCTTGGGAAAGACACCCTTTTGGGATCTTGTGAGGAATGGGGAGGGGCGCAGTCATACTGAGATGGTCTCCTCTTGAAGGGTAACGTCTGTGGGACTCTTTTCTTGTCCTAGCAGGTTGTTCTAGGAGATCTGGTAAGATTCTGAAAAGATCTGAAAAAGTTTAGGCTTGTCTGTGGTTTTTACATTTTGACTCATGAAATAGGGCCAAGTGTTATACAAGGTATTTAACTACAGTAATCAATAGTACTGGAAGATGCAAATTTTTGGATTGCTTTGGCTCCGAAATAGGTTCTTTTTTTTTTTTTTTAAAGATTTTATTTATTTATTTGACTTACAGAGATCACAAGTAGGCAGAGAGGCAGGCAGAGAGAGGGGAGAGGGAGAAGCAGGCTCCCTGCTGAGCAGAGAGCCCGATGCGGGGCTCGATCCCAGGACCCTGGGATCATGACCTGAGCCGAAGGCAGAGGCTTTAACACACTGAGCCACCCAGGCGCCCCCGAAATAGGTTCTTTTAAGACAGTGGGTCACGGTGAGAGCTATATATACATAGGCTCTTGATAGGGTTATAGATGGCATCTAACCAGGCTTTGGGCCAGGTGGGTGATTTGTAAAGGAAGGGTGGACAAGCATCCTGTGAGTCAGAGAAGAATGTACGGTGACACAGTTCTTGAAATGTTGAACATTAAGTATCAGACATTGGATAGAGATGTTACTAAGAACAGGGTAACAGGAGCTCAGAGAACAGACACCCAAGGCTTTGTTTGAAAGGGTGCGTTGTGTATTCAAGCATATGCATTTGTTGCTTTTGCTTCTTTTGATGTGGAGAATATTTGGCCATCCGGGGAGCTTTGTGGCTGAAGTGAGAATGAGCATGTGAAGAAGGGAGAGGCAATAGAAACACATGTCAGTTTTGGAAGATTCCCCAACAGGAGCTCCATAGTGACAGCTTTTCATGCTGGCAGAGCTCTGTACATTCTTCATCTTTTTGCTGTAGTCGCAGAAATATGGAGCCCGCAATAAAATGCACTCTGTGTGGCACAGGTAAGGGTCCCGCCCACTCACTGCAGGTGGTGAGAGCACAGATTAGAATCAACAGCTCAGGAGTGTTGAACCGTGAATTTACAGAGTTCAATTAAAGAGGGTGTGAAGCGTAGGGATGTGAATCTGTGAATCTCGAATACTCTCACTACTGACACCGAGCAGGTGGCTTAGGAGATGTGAAGTCCTGTCCTAAGAGGAACCGTGCAGATGGACCACCGGATTAGAGAGCCACGGTGGGAGGAAAGCACGGAGACAGACCACAAAATTAGCACTGCAAGATATTAGAATAAATGTAAGACAGGAAGGACCAAAGGGCAGGAGATAAGAATTCTGCACTTTTCATTAGACTGTTGGGGAAAAGCCTGTCTGAAAGGAATCCTTCCTATACTGACTGAAATAATGGGATCCGTTTCAAGCAAAGTCCTTGAGATGCAGATAAAAAAGGTCATAGTTAATAGTCTGCAGGAACAAAAGATTACACACTTTTCCAAATAAATTACTACTGTTTATTTCTGTTTGCTATCTGTTTTGGCAAAGCTGTGCCAGAACCAGAGGTCTCTCCCTGGGGAGTGTGTGTGTGTGTGTGTGTGTGTGTGTGTGTGTGTGTGTGTGAGATCTCTCGCTCTCTCCCTCCCTTTGTCTCTAAGTCATCTCTCATTCTGCAGTGTATGAACGAGAGTGCATCGTCACTATAAATAGTGAAAAGGTGAGAGATGCTCACCTATACACATGGGCCAAGGGCTTTTGAGATAATTATGTACCAGCTTTTTAGGAAGGGCAGCAGGAACAATGCCAGTAACACTCGAGAGGTAAAAGGGAACGAACAGATCAGAAAGGTGCTGAGACTAAATGTGCACCGACCATGGGGCCTGTTGGTTTCTGCGGCAGCTGGGGACTAGCACACAGGACGTCAGATAAACAAGGCCGTCCGTTCTCTTTACCCTCTGAGGTCTCCTCCCCGGGGTGTACTGCACGCATTGTATACTCTGTTTCTGGAGGGGTCATATGGAGAGACTGTTGTTAAGGACCCAATTGTTCAATGATCATAAGAAAATTATTTGTAAATGTGCATTTTGTAGTTAGTTATTTTCTTGCTAGTCAGTAAATTATGCTGTCATATGCCTCAACATATATGACATGGATTATCCAATTTTTTAAAAAGAGCATTGATGATCTTATTTATTTATTTATTTATTTAGAGCACTTCCAGGGGAGGGGCAAAGAGAGAGAGGGAGGGAGAGAGAATCTCAAGCAGGCTCCCTGCCCAGCACAGAGTCTAGTTCCTGGGCTCAGTCTCACGACCCTGAGATCATGACCTGAGCCAAAATTAAGAGTTGGATGCTTAGCCAACTAATACACTCAGGTGCCCTGATGGGTCATCCAATTTGATACGAAGGTCCCCTTAGAAATTTATATTTTCTTTACGGCTTATCATGGAGACCAGATGGATTGGTAGCTGGTTTACCTGGAGCACTTATATGTGAACGTGAGAATTGTTGCACCACGTATAGAAAGGCATTTAACTCTAGGTTTTTGGGGAAGCTATGGGGCTCTGGCACCAACATGACAATAAAATTCTTATGGGAAAATGCACTGAAATATCTCCCTAGGATACCATTTGATACCATAATTTTCTCTCAAGAACAGCTACACAGAGTTTGTTATTCTTGGGTCTAGAGTGTTTGAGTTCCTTATGTGCATACAGGCATACCGTGTCCCATAGATCAGATTCCTGCACGAGCCTGACATTACATCAGGTGATGCTTGTAACTTCTGGAAAACCCCTGTATATAAATAGAGTAACTTGATGAGAGTCATCTCTGATTCCTATTTCACCCTCATACACAATCCTTCAGTGACTTTTATTAGTTCTACTTAAAATATATCTGAAACTGTCTACTGCTCTTTAGTTTTGCTGCCACATTCTGGTCCAGGGAATCTCTTGCTCAGACAATTGCTACAAGCTCCACTCTTCAAGTCTTTTTCCACCCAAAGGCAACAGTGATCATCATAAAATGTAAATTGGGTTATGCCCTTCCTCTGCTGAAAATTTCCTGTTGTCCTTAGAATAAAATCTTTATTGGACATCATGGGCCACAGTGTCTCACCAGTCCTGCCATGTGCCCTTCTCATCTTGCTCACTTTAGCTCAGCCACACTGATTTTTCAGTTCCTTGGTGCCCAAACACTTTCTGCCTCAGGGCCTTTGCACATGTAGTCCTATCTTCCTGGAATGGTCACCCCATTCTTTTCCTAGGTAGCTTTTCTTTCTCTTTATGTTCTAGCTTTTTTTTTTTTTTTTAAGATTTTATTGATTTATTTGTCAGAGATGGAGAGAGAGATTGAGCGTGAGAGTGAGCACAAGCAGGGAGAGCAGCGACAGGCAAAAGGAGAAGCAGACTCCCCACTGAGCAAGGAGCCCAATGCAGGACTGGATCCCAGGACCCTGGGAACGTTACCTGAGCTGAAGGCAGACCCTTAACCGACTGAGCCACCCAGGTGTCCCATGTTCTAGCTTTCGTATGTTGTGGAGACAAACTTTTCCTATTATTCTATCAACATAGGTTCTCCGGTGTCATTCGTTCTCAGCTCTTTCTTTCCTTCATACTTTATGCTTCAACTTGCGATGTTGCGAGCCTGTGGTTTTGTCTGGTGCCGATGCTACACTGTTAGCTCAGTGAGTGCTAGGGTCAGAGTTGTCTTGTTCACTGTGTTATTTCTGGAACTTAGCACGGTGCCTGGCACATAGTACGTGCCTAATAAATGCTTATTGAGGAATAAGCGAGTGAATGGATCACTACAGAGGAAGACACAAATGTTGCTTTTATTGGCGTATTTCACAGTAATTGATAAAGATCCAGCTGATTTTCTTGTTTTAAGTCCTTGCACATCATCTTTATCTTTCCCTGCTCTGCCTTCTTCCCTCACAACATAAAATCTGGCCCTAACTTTTTAATTATTCCACTTTGGAAAGTGCCTCATTATTTTAACTATGGCCACAGTGGCACTTTGGTTTGGGTAGATGACTTCCGAGCCTGTCGTGTTGCTTGTCGCCCACAGCTGATGGAAGAAATTCACCCGCAGGGCACATGGATTCATCATGCACACTTCGAAACGCTTGCTATTCCGCACAGAATCCAGGCAGCCCAGCTTCAGAAGCCGTGTTAAAGAGGCACGGAATTGAATAATTAAGGGCATTTAGAAGAAGAAATAAGCCAAGTGTCTTCCCGTGTGTAGGCACATCAGGAAGATGACATAATTAACAGGATCATTTGGCTCATACCCGAGATGCTTCTCCTTTTCTTTATGGCTCTCCTGTCAAGGCAGGGCTTCCAAAAAGTGAGTGCATGTTTTGGTTCCCACACATCTGGAGCCTTGAGGAGGAACTGAATCTGTTCCTCCCAGCTTGGCGGCAGCCCCGAGTCCTTACGCAGCCGCTCTCCCCGGTGTGGTGTCCGAACTGCCCGCCCAGCTTGGGACACAGGGAAGGAAAGGCTTGCTAGAAGGTGTGGTTCGCTGAGCAGCCGGGGAGGGAGGCTGGGGAATGGAAGAGAGGCAGGAGGAGAGACAAGGGAATGAGGAGGTGGTGTGGAGTGGGTGGTGGAGAGAAAAGTTAGATTGTGCTCTTTCTTAAAAATAATCCTTTTTGCCTCCTCCACCGTGCATTTTTTTTTTTTAAAGTTAGCAGCTGCCATCCTCTGAGGGTTGCCCAGAAAGTGGGTGGGAAGGTGGTCTTTGATGAGTTAGGCCCACGGAACACACCACAACGTCCACAGATGGTTTTGACCTCCGAATTTCTCATTCGGTTAGTGTCCTGGGATATTTGTGGGGGAATCCCAAGCTGCTTTGTGAGTGCAGAGACTCTGAAGGTGTGTAAAATGTTAGGAAACAGAGTGACAAATAGAACATCCCGTTCAGCTATCGGTCTGATGTGTGAGAGATTTCTGGACAAGCCGGAGCATGCACCAGGGCTTAGAGGTGCCAACTGCTTCTCACACGTATGACTTGCCTGTTGCGGAATCATACTGTGAGGTATGTGCATACAGACACTCATTCAGTCTTGGGGTATTCCTTTTTTAGCCCTTTGGATATGTACCAGAACTGATGGATTTATGCTAGTGAACATTGTTCTGTGAGCCGGGAACAATGGATGCCACTTGGTGATCCAGTTATAGTCAGGAAACTGAAACAGAGAAATGGGGAGCTGCTTTTGTTTGGTGCTTCCGGGTAAATGAACAGAGTACCTTTTCATAAGAGCCAAGATTATTTGGGGTTTTGTCATCTGACTTCCCCTTTTCCCAGTGCACACCCCTCTGCCCTCCCTCTACCTGACCTTATTCCTCTTAGTGCATTTTTTTTTCTTGATTTTTAAATGTTTTCAGGCAAGACCCTGAAGCCTAAGGTCATAAAGTAAGATTTGTTTATTCTCGATAATGCCATGTACATGTGCCCCCAAATGAATGAGTGTGGTAGGGGAAGAGAGGATCTTGGGAATGTGTGTGAAATGAGTAGATGCTGTCCCTGTTAAGAAACCAAACAGAACATGAAAGAACTATACTGTATCTGTCACCCTCTTCTCTCTCTCTCTTTTTTTTTTTTTGAATCTTATATAAGTAGGAGGAAGTACTTTTCTCTAGGTCTGAAACAAAGTCTCTTTATATTAAAAAAAATTGAAAACTTAGAGTTTGCCTTTGCAGAAGGGGCACTTGTAATGTAATTTTACTGGGAAAGCAGTGGTTGGGAACACATATTTGAGCCAGACTGAGTTTGAATCCCAGCTCCTATCAGCAGTACAACCTTGGCAAAGATACTTAACCTCTCTGTGCTCCAGGTTTCTCATGCTCGAAAAGGAGATAATCATGGAATTTAATTCACAGTGTTCTCAGTATTAAGTGAGCAGTGCGTCTGGTTAACAGTCATGGTTAGCAAAACTATTATTTTGATAACTCTGAACAAGCTCATTTTCCCCCCACCCATTGTACACAGCTAACATCAAGAGCGTCAGACAAAAACTTTGTAGAGATTAATATCCTATGAACACTAATCACTATCCTTTAAGGTCTTCTGGAGTTTTCTACTACAATTTTCCGCTGGCTGTTCCTTTGCTTTAGCTCTCAGCTTGGCTCCTCTCTCCCAATGGCACCTTTGAGAGAACTAACTGAAATGTAGTCTTTAAGCTTGCTAGGGGTGTCACCTGGATGCTGACTGGTAGGAAAAAAGACCAATGAAACAAGACTTTCAGTGGGGGCAGAAGTGGTCACTATTGTGACTGCTCGCTGACTGTGTTCTTGATTTTGGTCAGCAGTTGGAATTCCCAGTTCTGGGCCCCTGGAAGCAAGTGGGCTGTTTGTTCCTTCCTGAGAAGGATCTCTTTTGCTCCTTCCTGAGAAGGATCTCTTCTGGCTCTCTGTCTTTCTCAGTGAAATTAATCCAAGGAAAGGCTGTTGGGTGGGACAGGTCAGCAACTTGAAGGCAGTGTGTACAGAAAGGAAATATGTTTGGCATATTTGTGTTTTTGGTGCCACTGGGTTGGGTCAGCAAGATCGTGTTTTGTGTGGTATGGATAATTGCTGTTTATTCCTCTGTGATGCTGGTGCAAACAGGAGGACTGTGTCATGGAGTTTTTGTCTTCTTCAGCTAGTTAACCATGGTCTCTCAGGGAGCTTTGAATTTCTGAAATTCAGCTCTCCTGGAGTGCCCTCCAAATGGCAGTTCTTACACTGTGGAAGGGTGTCATTTCTTGGTGCCTCTGATTGTTCTATTATAATAGTTATTCCATTTTATCATGCCATGGGATGTTATGAATAGTGTGTTTACATGTGTCATGGGAGAGTTGATGTTGCT
Organism: Mellivora capensis; assembly: GCA_004024625.1. NCBI lineage: Eukaryota > Metazoa > Chordata > Mammalia > Carnivora > Mustelidae > Mellivora > Mellivora capensis. The sequence continues at coordinate 29,856 of PISX010012530.1, forward strand.
TCTATTTTTAATGACTCATGAGTTCAGGAGGCCCCAGAGAGTTCTACTGTGCTCCAGGTGCTGGGGTACTCCAGGCTAAAAGGAGGTTGTGACTTGGCATGGAAAACAGGGGAAACCCCAGCAGTGTGTGGAATTTAAGATGTGAAGTATACTTTGATGAAGGGAGTGGGGCTGTAAATGGCCGCCTGCCACAGGCATTGCTATCTAGGCAGAAGGCAGGACACGTCCTGTGGTTTGGGTTCAAGTTTGTAAGACAGGAAGCTTGAGGGTGTGAGTATATTTGTGAGTATGTGTGTACGTGTGTGATTATTGGACTTGTGTCGAATATTGGTAGGGGTCTTTCTTTTTAACTTGAGTATGGTTTATGTATCATGTTATGTTAGTTTCAGGCACACAACATAGTGATTCAGCAACTCTATATGTGACGTTGTGCTCAGAACAAGCATGGCTATCATCTGTCGCCGTGCAACACTATTACATATCATTGACTATCATCCCTGGTAGGGATCTTCTTGAAAGGGTCTTCTGTTTAGGAAATTTCTCATAGTGAGGGAAATAGTTCTTAAAGGACTGACTATATGTGTTCTTGACACCAAGGATTTATTCCAGACTTTACGAGTTCAAACTGTTGATGCAGGAGTAGTTGGGATGAGGGGCCATTGGGGACCATGGTTCTATTCTACAAGTAACTTCTCTGGAATTCTTCCATGACCACAATCTGGAAGCAGGAATGTTGGGTTCTCTTAATAACTTTCCAATGCAAGGGGAGCGCTACTTGATTTCTTTCTTATCACATTTTTATGAAGGTGTTGTGAGCATGGAGTTCCTACTATCCTGGTTGCCTGCTCAACAAAAATATCAACTATCCTTGCTTCTTTCCTGCTCTTTTTCTTCCAGAGCCAGCCATTCATTGAGTCCTGTTGGTTTTTCCTTCAGAGCCTGTCATGTCTGCCCTTTCCTTTGAATTCCTAACACAACATCATCTTATTTGGGTGTTCAGCCTTCAGATTCTTCTTTGAAATAGAAGGGACTCTTTTCAGACAAGGCTGCCAGACATCTTTTTTTAAAAAATTATTTTATTTTTAAAAGATTTTATTTATTTATTTGACAGAGAGAGAGATCACAAGCAGGCAGAGAGGCAGGCAGAGAGAGGGAAAAGCAGGCTCCCCACTGAGTAGAGAGCCTGATGTGGGGCTCGATCCCAGGACCCTGGGATCATGACCTGAGCCGAAGGCAGAGGCTTAATCCACTGAGCCACCCAGGCACCCCAAGGCTGCCAGACATCTTAAATTCACTTCCATCTAGTCTTTTTTTTTTTTTTAATTAAACAAGCAAGCAAGCAAATAAACAAATAAGCAAAACTCATCTAATGCTCCTTACTATTTAAGGCAGGTTCCTTACTTGGGATTCTCATACATTAAGAGTAAACTGATAATATAATGGGGTTTCCTCTATTCATTTTAATATTTTAAGTTGTTTAATGATAATTATAGGCTTACTCTGTTTCTTCAAGTCCTTAAAGACTACATTTATACTAGCTCGTAACGGCTTTCCCAGTTTTTGAGCTCCTGTGGCAAGTATCCCCTGCTTTACATGTTCTGGTACTTAGACTGGGAACGCCTCCCGTACGGACCTGCCTGTTTGATTCAGGCGTGTGCCGTCTCTCCAACAGCATCGTTAGAGCCTCAAGGCCAGGAGCAATATCTTACGCTTACTTTGAGTCATTTTCTGAAATAGCATATCCTTTGCATGGATGCATCAATGAAATGTCCAGAAATTACCAATTAGTTTAAAATATTCCAGTCTCCTGAGAAAATAAAAACCGAAGAGGAAAGGTTATGTGATTATTCATTATTAACAACCACGTTAGTTAAAAAATGCTACCCTTCCAACCTAAATCTTAGTGAAGTGTGATTAAAATAGAAGTCACCAGTGTTGTGCAGTAGCGTGAGTTGAATGCTGGTGAAGCGGCAAGAGAGAAGGCCAGGAAAAGTGATCTCAGATAGCTCAGGTCCTTTAGTTCTACAACTTTGTTTTGCAGTGACTAATTAGCACATAAATAAAATAGAAATTGTCTATGTTTTCAAAACAGAAACAAAAGTGCTATCCTGCATGTACTTTTTCTCGTGGGAAAATATTAAAATGTGTGAAAATATGCAGGTTAACGTAAGCATGCAAAATATAATTTAAGATGACATTTCTCTAAAGAACCATAGAGCATGTTGAGTTGGAATAAGTCTGCCTCTACTTTTGACTATTCATTTCATACTCGTATTCCACCGTGGAGCGTGAGTGAGGATGGTATAGAAAGGAGGCTACTTTAGGATAGTGAGATTTGTTAATTACTGAGTATATCATCAAGGCTGTTTGTGGAATGTCTTACTTAGAGAATCTTAAGTGTTGTTTATTTATGTGTATTACAGATAAGCAGATTAATCCATGTTGCTGCAGAGATGAACTTAGATGACCTCTGCACATCCTTCTCAGAATTACAATTTAGTGATTTTGACACAGGAACATCCCTGAAACTTTTTATTTTGTCGCTGCTTGCCAGTTGAGCAGAATTCCATTAGGGGGGGAAAGAAAGGGAGGATGTACTTGCTATCCTTACATAAAGCCACTGCTGGTAGAGGTGTTGTTGTGATACAGCAGTCTGTATTAAAATTACTTTTTGTCAGTTATCAGAATTTTACCACAAAGGCCACAAAAGAAAGCAATTATGTTTAATTGCTTCTGCTTCATTTATGAGGCTTTGGGAAGTGATAATTTAGGTGTAATGGAAAATGTGACTTCTGAAGGCAAATTTACAATAAACATGTGGGCCATATAGCTAGCTGTGTTTGCTTAAAACTGAAGTTGTTTTCTGTAGAAAATAGGCTGATTTCTGTTGCTAAGGCATGGGAATAGCAATTTGTATAACTAGAAATTCACTGCAGATTCACCCAATACCCAGAACACATGCGTGAGCAACGATAAGATCTTAAATCAATTTTTTGTCTAACTCTTACTTTGTTCCTTCTTGTGAAACTGCTGCGAACCCCAAACAAAAACCAAGGATACAAGCAAGCAAAAAATGTCAAAAAGGCTTTTGGATTATTATGTATTGATGTCCACACCCAAAACCAGTGAATATTCTCCCTTGTTACTCCAATTCTTTTTTTTTTTTTTTAAGATTTTTATTTTTTATCTGACAGACAGAGATCACAGTATGCAGAGAGGCAGACAGAGAGAGAGGAAGGGAAGCAGGCTCCCTGCTGAGCAAAGAGCCCTGGCCCCGATGCGGGGCTTGATCCCAGGACCCTGGGATCATGACCTGAGCGGAAGGCAGAGGCTTTAATCCACTGAGCCACCCACGCGCCCCTGTTACTCCAATTCTTAAATATAGATTTTGAGCAAAAGATACTCTAGTTAAGAAGAATTAGAGGCTCTTGGGAGGCTCAGGGCTCCGTGCTCAGCAGAGTCTGCTCCTTCCTCTCCCTCTGCCTGCCCCTCCCCCTGCTTGTGCTTTTTCTCTCTCTCTCTCACGCGCTCTCTCAACTGAATAAAATCTCAAAAAGAAAGAGAAGAATTAAAGGTAGATAGCTGGTGTTCCACTGGCCAGTTAATTTAGATCAGACACTGATCAAATTTTTCAAAGTATGCGTGAAAAGTGTAGCTCAAGGAGACTTTCCTGCTGCTCTCGCATGCTCACACCAAGCTTGGAGGGTTTACAGATTTTATTCCCCCATGAAACTGGCTGGAAATCTGTCTATGCTACGTGCTCCTTAAGCTCCTTTGATTCTGTTATTTTATGATTCTTTCTGACATTTGTAAAAACACCTAGGTAGTAAATATACTGGGATACATTTGAGGAGCTTCTTTGCATATTTTCGTATACAGGCACGCGTGCCAGAGCTGCTTTTCTTTTTCTTTCTTTCTTTTTTTTTTTTTTTTTTAAGATTTTATTTATTTGTCAGGGAGAGAGGGAGAGAGCACGGGCAGACAGAGTGGCAGGCAGACAGAGAGGCAGAGGGAGAAGCAGGCTCCCCACTGAGCAAGGAGCCCGATGTGGGACTCGATCCCAGGACGCTGGGATCATGACCTGAGCCGAAGGCAGCCGCTTAACCAACTGAGCCACCCAGGCGTCCCCAGAGCTGCTTTTCTTGTTCGGTGGGTGGGGAGAATGTACTGTCCTCAGGAGTGGGACTGGGAACATTTTATTTTAATAGAAGGCTCTTCTTAGTTCAGATGAAAAAGAAATCAACCATGGGCCATGTATGAGAAAAACGGACCTGGAGAGTGTGTTTCTTTTTAAATGACAGTTTTAAAAACATCGTTGAGTTCTGTATTTTGGTCGGTTGTGGGGCTCGGGGGCGACTACCCGTGAATGACATTGAAGTTAAGAAGAGACAGAGGAGATGACAGATTATCAGAAAGAGGAAGTGGAGGAACCGTGACCATCAAGAAAGGCAGTGAGACCCAAGAAGAACAGAAAAATGCCTGGGCTGGTGGCAAAGGGTAACGTGTCACCACCCCTCAAAGTAGAGCCCCAGCTCTCAGCATTCTCTCCTCAAACCAACTTGGAGTAGCCTCTCCCTGACTTATCTTTAGTTCCCTAGGGTTCATTTTCCCCACCATGATTATGTAATGATTGCCATGATTCTCTAACGAGCTGCCTTTCATTTGTATATTTACATTACTTTTTCTGTATTGGCTTTAGAGCCCTCGCTACAAGATGATCCCCTTCAGGAGTTCGGGCCTTGTCTTATAGCTATACTTGTCTTTTTCTTCACATTTGTTTTTGTTTTGGCATGTGTCTGTGTGTTTACACCAGAAGACCATTGTGTAAATGGTCATTTTAAACATTCTTAAATCATTTTAAACGTTCTCTATTCTTCTAGTAGGTCACTTAACAGAACTCTGCGATTCAATTTAGACTCCTTATAGGAGATTACCCCCAGGATTTGTTCAAAGCTGGAGGATTTGACAAAGCTGGAGGAAGTTACTTACTTTATATAGAGGCTACCCTGAGTGTCCACACCAAATCCAAGACTGGCCTCTTAGTAATCTGCCTGATGACAGTGGAAATTCAGAGTGAGGCAATGGGACTTTTTTGGAAGACAGCTGGGTCTAAGGGAATTTTTGTAAGCAATGAACCATTCTTTAATTGAAACCACTGGATGTGGTTAGTAGTTTATTTTAAAAACACCATATGTTAGCCCGTTCCTATATACTGTGACTATCACAGTTAATCAAAAGCTGCTTGTGACATTCCTGTTCAGTGTTCATGAAAGAGTGGCTTGCTTCCTTGAAATCCTGAACTCCGTGCCAAATGCCAACACGCTCACAATTGCAGTTTGGCTTTTAGGCAGTTGTACAACTTTTTGAGTATGTGGTAGGTTTTTATTTATTTTTGTCACTTTCACTAATTTGTCATATTCTTAAATGGAAAAATGTTTCTCAGCCTTTTGTTTGGTAAACAGTGACTTTTATTCCTTTCTCCATGGTTCCCCTGAGAGGAAATAAGCTAATGTAACTGCTTTTTGACCCTCCTTTTTGGCCAGAAAGCCACGCGAATGCATGATCTCATTGAGACATGATCTATTCGTATGAAGCATAAGCTTGTAAGCTTTCATCATCCTTCATGGTGCTCGGGCAGGCACCCTGGTAGCCGCCACAATGGGGCGAGGAAAGAGATGTGGCCACATCCCTGAGCCTTCAGTATGGCACAGTGTAAATCAGCACAATTCATTTCGGTTTAATTCACTTTGATCCGATCCAAGATGTATTTACGGAGTACCTCTTTTCACTCACAGTCCCGGACAGTGGGCCTGCAGAGATGAAAATTTCATGAAAAAAGAAACCTGACAGTTTAGTGGAGAAAATAGCCCAAATCAGAGAAATCTTAGAGAATGTTGATAATTTCTATCAGTATTCTATCAATTTCTATCTATCGTGGAACTATACACAAGGTGGGATAAGAGCCTAAAGGATGTGCCTAAATTAGGCAGGGGGAGTGGGAGAAGGCCTCGCAGGAGAAGTAGCCCTTCGTTGAGACTCGGCGCAGCAGGAGTGGGTCAGGAAGTAAGGGAGGGAGGGTGAAGAGCTACTTAGGTTTCCCTGCCCCTTCATCCAGGTGTGACCAACACAGACGGTGAACAAGCAAAGGTGCTTCTACCAGAACATCCCTTCTTCCTTGAAAAGGAAAGAATATTGTTGTTTTCTCTCTGAACTTAAATAACCATGAAAGTCCATTTTGGGCGACTCCGCTTAGTAGTCCGCCTTATATCCATTTTCCTTTTCTTCTTTATCCCCGGAATCCCCATTTTGTTCATGACAGCATTGTGGCAGCTGAAAACCTTGATTTCCTTTGTCGTCAGAGGTGGCCACATGACTAGTCCTGACCAATGAGATGTCAGCTTAGGGTGGACCTGGTGGTGCTTGGGCGAAAGGTATCATTTTCTGATGGAAAGAGATGGGTGGCTGACACATGTTTTAATGGGTATTGGTGAATTAATATCTTAGTTCCGTTATTTATTTCATAAATAATAAAAAAATTGTCATATGGTTTTTACTTCCAGAAAGGAAGCCCTGGCATCTCTTAACTTTCTCATTATCACTGGTGAGCCCGAGTAACCCCTTACATTTTTAGGTTGATCTGTTTATGTTTATTTATTTTTCCTTTCTCTCTTCTTATCAAGGAGGATTACAAGAAGTAATAAGAATGAATCTGTGCTTAAGTAGCTTGAATTTCATTGACAAAATGTTGTTGATAATAATAACAATTAGTATTTATTGAACATGAGTTGTGGTCTAGGTCCTTTGCAGGTACCTAAAAAGTATCATCTTAGTTTTCCTCATCCAAGTCCTCTAAGTTAATATCCTCTCTTTGGGAGTTGAGCACACTGAAGCTTGCAAACACGAGCGACTCACCTGGCATTACATGGTTGGCGAGTGGGATTACTGGGACACTGGGGTCTCTCTGACTCCAAGCAAAGGCTCTTAACCATTGCAGTACAGTGATTACGAAAAAGGTTGATGAGGCTTTTTCACAGCTTCATGCTAGAGTGAATGGGATTGGTTGGAAAGACACTGTACACATCCACATTCGATTTGTATTGTCAGTAACGATTCTTACTAATCAAATATGCATGCAAATAAATGTTAACTTGCACGCGTGGCATTATAAAATCCAACTTTGGGGTTTGACCAAGTTAGGGAGGTCAGGGAATGACTGAAGTGTCTGAAAAAGTCATACTTGGGTGGAGATCTGAAGGATGAGAACGAAAAGTGTGGTGAATGCTGAAGAGGAGAAAACTATAGCAGGTAAAAAGAAGAGCATAAAACAAGGCTCTGTTCCCCAAGGAAGCGTGATGAGCCTGAGTACTTTTCATTAAGACATGCCATCAACGGGGCCCCTGGGTGGCTCAGTGGGTTAAGCCTCTGCCTTCAGCTCAGGTCATGGGTCTCAGGGTCCTGGGATCGAGCCCCGCATCGAGCCCCGCATCGAGCCCCGCATCGGGCTCTCTGCTCAGCAGGGAGCCTGCTTCCTCCCTTTCTCTCTGCCTGCTTCTGATCTCTGTCAAAATAATAAATAAAATCTTAAAAAAAAAAGCATTGTTTAAAAAAAAAAAAAAGACATGCCATCAACACTGCCTGAATACGGAGAGGCCTCACTGAGAAAAATTCCATCTAAAAAATAATCTCGTGTTTTTTGGAATAGTATTTGAGAAAATGAAAGATACCAATTTCAGGTTAATAATTAGTTACATAGAATGCCAAAAGCATGGAGTAAGTTAAAGCATTGGTTTTTTTTTTTTTAGTTCGTTATTTTTATTTTTTTAATTATGTTCAATTAGCCAACATATATGTACTATATCATTAATTTTGATGTATTCCACGATTCACTAGTTGCATATATAAAGCATCAATTTTTTAGGTTTTATTTTTTTAATTACTACTATTCTTTTTTATTCACATATAAGTATTATTTGTCCCAGGGTCCCAGGCCTGTGATTCATGAGTCTTACATAATTCATAGCACTCACCATAGCACATACCCTCCCCAATGTCCATCCCCCAGCCGCCCCATCACTCAGACCCCCCCTCCCCTCCAGCAGTCCTGTTTGTTTCCTGAGATTAAGAGTCTCTTATGGTTTGTCTCCCCCTCTGACTTCATCTTGTTTCATTTTTTCCTCTCTTCCCTTATGATCCTCTGCCTTATTTCTTAAATTCCACACATCGTGAGTTCATATGATCATTGTCTTCTTCTGATTGACTTAGTTCACTTGGCATGATACCCTCTAGTTCCGTCCATGTTGTTGAAAGCATCAGTTTTTAACCCGAGTTTAAAAGCCACGTTTGCTGCTTTCCAATTTCACATTTTCTTCCCAGTGCTGTTCTGCCTTCTGAATCACCTCTAACTCCTGCTTATGTGTCATTCCCTTCTTTTCTGCAAATACTGCTTCCTACTCTATCAGTATGTTAAATAGAGCGTTTGTTGTTGAGCCACGAGCGACTCCCGGCAACAGCTTTAGCGTTGGCAGGAGAGGAGCATTCCTACCTGCTCTAGTGGCTACGTGCCTGTGTGTTTTGACGTCGGACCCTACTGGCAGTCAAGATCATCCCCTGAGGATTCGAGCTCCACAGTTTAGGGTGCGGAAGGGTGGAGGGGCAAATCGCTCTGGGGGAGTGTTTCAGGAGCATCGACTTTAAATCATACACATGCCTTTTTTCTCTGTGACTCACATGATGTAAGGAAGAGAAGGAGGATTGAGTGACAGGGTCAAGAGGGTAGAAAAACCTCAGCCCTGCTTCTGCTTACTCAGTGATTCCCTTCTAGGGTGACTTTACATATATCCCTGGTGTGCGTGGAATGGTGTCTTACCCTGACGGTTCGGACCGTGGTTTTGGTTTGTTAGCATATTCTGTCAGAGCCAGGGCAAGAAGAGAAATGTCTGATCCAAAAGGAGATTTTGTTTGCCCGGAGGAACTTTGAAACCTTTATGTGCTGAGGACCACAGTGTATTTTTGTTCACTGTATGAAGTCTGATCAGGAAATATATATTTTCCCTAACAAGAAATCAGGAAAGGTCCCCGGAAGGCCTTATAACTGTAGCAAAATAGATATTTTTATGTCCCTTTTCATGTTCTCACACTTTGCCTTTTCTTTCTTTGTCTCATGTTGCATTTTTTCCCATTGAAGTTATTTTGGATCGCATTGGAGGTTTTCCCTGGGCCCCCTGTACTCAGTTCAAAGGGCATTCAGAGAGTTGACTATACATTGTGAAACATTTTATTTTTGTGTAGCCTAGTCTAATGGAACTTCTAGAGGTTTTTATACCCTGAATCCACTTGTGCCATCACCCTCGATGCAATTAGAGCCAGCATTTTTCCCGTTTTAGAAATGCGGATTAGAGGCTCCCACAGGCTGACAACCTGCCCGAGGTCACACCTCGTGGCCCGGAGGAGTCAGGCTTGGCATGGGGTCCTCGGACTCCTGCTCTGGCTCTCTCTGGACTGCATCATGGAGCCGCAATACCGGAGTGGTCGGGCTGCCAAGGAGCCCTTGCTCGGGTGCAATCCAGTCCTGGAGGCTCCCACTATCCGTTTCTCCAAAGCTCGGTATGTTCAAAATTAGAAAATTATAGCTACGAATAGTTGTTTTCCACTTGATTGGTCTGAAGTCAACTGAGTCCTAGAGAAAAATCCTTTGCAAGTGGGTTGCCTTGGAAATGGATGGGCCTCGCAGTAGAACAGCTCTTCCTGTATTTGAAATTCCAGCAGTGAAGGTGACAGTTGTGTCTTTCGGAGGGGCGTGGGCGGAATCCAAGCCGCCTTTTCCCGTTGCTCATCAGCCCGGCCATCATTGCTCTCCTTAGCAAGTCACTCATTTTCACAGAGGCCTTTTAAAGATCTTTTGTGGTTGTCCGTCCTCCCTCCCTCCTTCCCTTCCTTTTGTTCAGAACATGTAGAAGTAACTTCTTTTGGGCATATCGCACTGCTTGTCCTTGCTGAGCGAGTAGCTGGTGTTAGGAGATGCGTGCTAACGTGAGTGGGAGCCTGTCACATTTGTAGAGTATCATAGATTGAATAAAGGCTGTCACCTCCAGGATTGTGTTTGATCCCCATAACAACCTTGTGAGAAATCTAATGTCCATTTTACTTTTCCCTTCTTGTACAGATAAGGAAAGGCAAGATGTACAAAAGCAATGTTATGCGGTGGTTACGACCACAGGCTTGAAGTCTTGTTTGGGTCCAGCCTTTTTTTTTTTTTTAATAAAGATTTTATTTATTTATTTGACAGACAGAGATCACAAGTAGGCAGAGAGGCAGGCAGAGAGAGAGGGAAGCAGGCTCCCCGCCGAGCAGAGAGCCCGATGAAGGGCTCGATCCCAGGACCCTGAGATCATGACCTGAGTCGAAGGCAGAGGCTTAACCCACTGAGCCCCCCAGGTGCCAGCCTCTTTTTGATGGTGGGCAAGTCATTTGACTCTTCTCAGTCTCAGTTCTTAAAATCTATGGAGTAAGGTGAGAAAGGCCCCTGTACTCACTGGGCTGTGAGGGTTAAATGGGTCCCAAGGCCTGCACAGGGTACGGGCAGATTGCAAGGCTCAGTGTGTAGCAGTGATTATCAAGTGACTAGAGCACATTCCCATCAACGAGCAGGTTTGAACCTGTGACTTTCACCTCTCCCTCCTCCCTCATCATCTTCCCAGCAATGCCATTCTGGAGCCGCTTCCTTCTTCTGTCCTCCAAGGGGCAGGCAGCTGCTTCCCTAAGTTATCAGTGAGGGGGATGGGGTTTTGGAATAAAAGACTTCAAGATGCCGAGGGAACATTTGAACTCCTAGAATAAGTTGGCGAATTATTCTAAAAATGGAGTAACACCCACCCTCCCTGTTATTAAGAGCTGCTTGGTTCTAGCCCAAATTTAGCTTTTTAAAAAATCCCCCTCTCTGAATTACATTAATAGTATATGATTCCTTCTGGGTGTACCAGTTGATGTGACACATCAGCTGTCACTGGGAGGAGATTAAGGAGAGATGTTGGAGTCCCATGTTATAAGCCTCCTTGTGACCCACAGCCTGCTCCTTTGATGGGTCTGGTGAGAAAGAGGGTGCAGCTCACAGGCTCATGAGGAGCAGACCACGGTCTCGTTTGCACAGTGCTCTATGCAGATCAGCTTCGATCAGTGGCCAAAGAGCAAACTGACTTTGAGATGCTGGCTGAATTGGAATTGTTCCTTGAAACATTCACATTCATTTCCATCGTGCCCCTTCTTTTTCTGGTGAGTCCTGCTGGAGCTTTCTAGTGAGCCTAGCTAGTGATCACGGTGGCTGCTTCTGTTCCCTCCACTACACATCTCCCCTGTTTGCCTGCAGGGGTCCTCAGTCCCGCACGGTAGTGTGTGTGTGTGTGTGTGTGTGTGTGTGTGAGTCCTGCAGACATTCACCCCTTCTCTGGTGATAGAAATAATAACACCTGACCTTACATAGCATTTGACAGGTCACAAAACACATTTGTATACATAGATGATTCTGAAAGCTCTTGACAGATTAGTTCCCTACTTGACCCGAGAAACTCTAGATCTGAAAGGTTAAATGAATTGCCCAGAAAGAGAGGGTAGATGTAAGAGATGTGACCCGAAGGCCTCGAGCCTGGTACTCTTCTCCTAATACTTAACTCAGTATTTTTCCCTTGACTGAATTAATTAGTTGGTTAGTTAATAGCTTCTCACACTCTTCAAAAGATTTAGGTCTCTTGTAATAATGAAGTATGGGTGAAAATAGGTGTCAAACCTGGGAGAACGTATAGTCTGCAGAACCCCTAGCACCAGTGTTGTTACTAGAACGGAATTTGATTTGTCTCTGAGCTTCCTGGCAGCCAAGATTAAAAAAAAAAAGAGAGCGAGAGAGACATAATCAGTTACATATTTCTTATCAGAAAAAGAAAAACATGCTTAAAGGAAAGTAAAGATTTTATTAGGATTGTTTCACTTGAGCCTTTCGATAAGGGGCAATAAGAATAATTGAAGATAATGCCCTCAGCCACATTTTATAGCTGCACAATGGCATACAAATGCATCGCAAGGAGGCTGACGTTTGTGGGGTTCCTATTATGTGTCAGGCACCACCCTGGGAACTTTTTATGGTGTGCCTTGTTTTATTTGACTCTCATAAACATTTAATTATTACGATTACCTTTTAAAGATATCAGTATGCCCATTCAATGATAAGGACATTCAGCCTTGAAGAATTGATACAGCTTCCTCAAGGTCACACAGCCGGTAAGAAATCAACCTGTATTGAGGCGTCGACCTTGTCTGATTCTGGAGCCCATACTCTTCTCACTTGATCACACTGTTACAATGCTTTAAGGAAATACGTTAGCCGAAACCTAGTTTCCCATCTTCTAGAGATTCTACGTTGTCCAGGGACATGTTTTTAGGGGACCAGATTAAAGCGTCATCTGTAAGCACCACTTCTCTTATCCAGGCTGTAGTAGGAGGTGGGTAGTAGAAAAGCTTCTGTTCTGTTGCTGTTTGAGACTGTTTGCCTAAACTGGGGATAATGGTTATTTGTTATTGTTGAATGCTGTATACTTTACGTATGTCACTTTTTTTTTTTTTTAAGATTTTGTTTATTTATTTGTCAGAGAGAGAGAGAGAACACAAACAGGGAGAGCTGTAGGCAGAGGGAGAAGCAGGCAGAGAAGCAGGCTCCTTGCTGAGCAGGGAGCCTGATGCAAGACTCGATCCCAGCACCCCCGGATCCTGAGCTGAGCCAAAGGCAGAGGCTTAGTCAACTGAGCCCCCCAGGCATCCCTGTACAGTACTTCTTTGGTCTAACCAGGAGTCCAGTGAGGAAGGTGCCATTATTATTCCCATTTTGCAGTTGGAGAAAGCGGGGTTCACTGAGGTTAAATGACTCACAAAGGGTCACAGCTGCGCAGCGGCCGGGTTCACGTACAGATCTCTCTGGCTGCAATGAGCACGCGCTTCACCATTGTGCTGGTGGGTCTTTTGTTAAGTGGTAAAGTCATTAATCTCCTGAGAAAACTGAGATCCTAGTCTGGATTCTAGTCTGGAGGGAAGGTCATCTCAGCTCAGCACTGAGATAGACTGCAGGGACACTGCCGGCAATCCAGGTTTTCCTGGAAAGGCACATGGGTCTCCTTCAGCCTATGCTCAGGCTTTAGTGTGCAGACTTCCCCATCATGGATCATGAATGATATGACTTTGACATGCAGAATTTTCAAAGAAGATGTTCCTGATGATTTTCACAACCATGGGAGCACCTTAAAAATGTTTTAGTGGATTTTATTTTATGGGGTCCCTGAGGGAGAATTAACCACTAAATATTGGGGTGTCACAAATTGATATGGGTAAGTTTAATTTTGGAGAACGCAGCCAAATGTAATGATTTTAGTTTAGAACAGTTAATACAGAATTGTTCTAACAGTTCTTCAATACCATAATCAATTGATTGTAGGTAAAGTCACTTTCATTTTGTGATTATTCCAATAGTAAGCCACCACTTCTACCATAACTATAGTTAGAAGAGTTAACATTCACTGGATATTTTTCTGAGTGCTTGATAAGTAGTAACTCGTTTAATCCTCGTAACAAGCCTGTGAGGGAGGTATAATTATTAACTCCATTTTATAGATGGAGGAATGTAGAGAGTTGAGTAAGTCACCCAAGGCAGACAGCTGATAAGTGGTTTACTCACTGCACCGTTCTCCTCTCTATATGCTGGATCAAATAAAGAAAATTATACCCCTCTTCTCTATTGTAGGTTGCATTGCAACCAGTTCAAATGCAAGTTATTTTAAATCCTTGAAAATAAAAATTAATATTGGGGCAGAGATGCAAGAAAACAGGGTAGGATTGCTAGCTCGCTTAAGAGGAAATGACTTGTGCCCAGCCTCATTCTTGCAGTGGGGAGAGAACCAAATGATTGGGAGTCTCCACTGAGCTCATGGAGTTTGGTTTGTAGTTGGTTTCCCAGGCTACCGAGTCAAAAGCTGGTTAAAAGTCCAGAAAAATCAGTTATGACAATCTTCTCAACAGGTTTCCTCACAAGGTAATGTACACTGTTTCAAGGACTGATAGTAGCAGACTTTTGCCTAAAGTTCACCTGCTCCTTAAGCTGAATTTTGGACTGAGAATTCTAGATGTATATATTGATAAAGAAAAAATTGGCATAACATAACTTTTTCAAGGAACAGCTGAGTGATGAAGAAGTCTGAAGGTCTGAGAAGGTTAAGCCTTGGATGCTAAAATCAGATTGATTTAGATTAGAGGTGCGGCCTTGAGACAGTTGACTAACTTTTCTGTGGGTCAATTTTCTCATCTGAAAAATGGGGATAATGCCACCTAACTCAGAGTGGTTGTGATGATTAAATGAAGTAATCAGTATGAATCTATGACTGGCAGATTATAAACCATCAATAAGTAATTATAAACCATCAATATGTATGTGCCATATAGAATTGCCCACTAAAAATGGGATAATCTATGTTCCATGAGTCCATTCAGATAGAATTAGACATGAAGAATTCGAGCAGTGGCAAGGAATGGGGAGGGGATCACCTAATAGAATATTCCTGTGTAATTTAGGTATCAGAATTTAAGTTTCCTACATGCAGTTAGTATCTTTGGAGGACTTTGAGGCTCAAGTTAGCAAATTCTGTAGAACTTTCTTTTCCAGCCTGAATGGGATGAGGGTGGAATGTGGTAGAGCAGAGAGGGTGTGGGGCTGGGACCAAAGAGTTGTGCCACTCACCAGCTCCTGGACGTCGGGCACTTCATTGGTGTTTTTGGGCTTCCGTTTACTAAGCTGTGGAATGAAGGCATCGTATAGGTAATCTCTCAATTTTCTTCAGCTCTCAAAGTCTACTTTAAATTAGGTTATGTGAAAACCAGATAATCAGTTAAAAAAAAAAAAGTGGCCAGAAAAGAGCCTTTTTTTCCCCCCTTCAGATAGTCACAAATAAAACAGAGAGGAAGTAAATAAAACAAAAAGTCCAAAGTAGGTTGCTAGAGATTCTTTTTTTTTTTTTAATTTCAGGGTGTCCCTTAGGGCCAAATGACCCTTTATGGTCTTTCACTGATTCCTTTGGAGAAATGTCCTCAGCTCATTCACAGGCCTGGGTTCTTTTGTTTCCTTCCTTGATTGAAAGAAATTCTTTTAAATTCTTTCACAGCAACAGCAGGAGTGGCCCCCTGAAGGAGGAAGGCACAGGAAAGGCCTTTACTTTAATGGTTGCCAGTGCCAGGACAGCTCTTTTCTGAGTCGCCCCGAGCTGTCACCAGAGTGAATCTATGAATGAATCAAATGAATGGGGAAGATAAGTCCAAATAACAGAACACAGTTTTTATTTTTTTTTTCCTCCCCAAGAACAATTCTGTTTTGAGCAAAGGGTCATTTAAACTGGAGATAGAGTTGGCACAGCGCCTTGAAAAGTCTTGTCCCTTTCTTTCTACAATACTTCCTGAAGCGTTTTCCTTTCACTTGGGACTTATTCAAACGGGCTGTCATAATTTTACTTAAAATAATGGTGACAGGAAGTGATGATTAAATGAAGGGTACATTCTAGAACTGATTTTCTGCCTTTCAAAGTTCCAGGTTAGTAAGATTTTTCTCGGAAAAATCTTTCTCTCATAGTGCTTCGAGGGCGGTTGTAATGGATAGCAGGCTCATGTATCATAAATGACACACTGAAACCTCCACACTTAATGTATCAGAAGACTGAGGACAAATGACTTGGCCAAGGTGGCCCGAAGACTTAACCCTGGCCTCAAGCATTCAAACAAGTCTTCTCTCAACCACACTGCATTTCCTTCCTGTATTAGGCAGCAGCATCTTGCATAATAACTTGAACTTACCACAGCAGTGGCTATCTTCCACCAACATGAGAACTTTAGAAGAGTGGAAAAATTTTCCTTCTTTCTGAAGCCATGCTTCGTAATGAGGTTGAGGGTCAAATCCATGAGGATGTGGCTGCCAAATTCTTCTGAGGCTAAGAGACACTGGAAGAACAAAATGAAAGCATATGTGGTGGAACTAGAGCTTCCCAGGCAGTTAGTGATGGAGTGAGCTCCAAGTTCAGGTAGGAGACCTTTCCAAGGAGAAATGTGGCAGTCTGGGATAGTTCTGTGGTGGTGCAAACTGGAACAGTTGTTTTTTTTTTTTTTAAATTGCTTATTTTGAAAAAAATATTTATGGGAAGTTGCAAGAGACAGTTATAGAGAGGTCCCATGTACCCTTCACCCCATTTCTTGTCATGGTTACATCTTATATCATAAGAGTGTAATATCAAAACCAGGAAATTGACATTTGGTATGGTGTAATATGTTGTATAGTTCTATGTCATTTTATCACCCCTGTCTAAATTGGCATGACCACCACCACAATCAAGATACAGAATGGTTCCATTACTGTAGAGACCTTCTCAGGGCTTTTTTTTTTTTTTTAATACGCCCTCCCCATTCACATCCTCCTCAACCCTTGGCACCTACTAATCTGTTTTCCATTTCTGTAATTTTGTCATTTCATAGATGTTATATAAATGAATCATACAGTATGTGAACTTTTAAGATTGACTTCTTTTCAGTCAATGTAATGCTCTTGAGATCCATCCCAGTTGTTGCAAATCATTTGTTTTGTATCGCTGAGTAGAAAACTATGGGATGGGTGTACCACAGTTTAACTGTTTACCCACTAAGAAACATTTTGGTTCTTTCCATTTTCAGGTTATTACAAATAAAGCTGCTGTGAACAATTGTGTACAGGCTTTTGAATGGCCATCATTCCATTACTCTGAGATAAATGCCCATGAGTGCTATTAGTCATCTGTAAATATGTGTTTAGTTTTTTTTTTTTTTTTAAAGATTTTATTTATTTAATTGTCAGAGAGAGAGTGAGCGAACACAGGCAGACAGAGTAGCAGGCAGAGGCAGAGGGAGAAGCAGGCTCCCCGCCGAGCAAGGAGCCCGATGTGGGACTCGATCCCAGGACGCTGGGATCACGACCTGAGCCGAAGGCAGCCGCTCAACCAACTGAGCCACCCAGGCGTCCCTGTGTTTAGTTTTTTTAAAAAAATTTATTGTGTTCAGTTAGCCAACGTATATTACATCATTAGTTTTTGATATAGTATTCAATGATTCATTCATTGTGTTTAGTTTTTAAAGAAACTGCCGAACTGTTATTCAGGGTGGTTGCACCATTTTTTTTGCCTTCCTACCAGCAACATATAAGCGAACCTGTTTCTTTGTATCCTCACCAGCATCTTGATGGGTCACTGCTTTTTATTTTAGCTGTCCTAATCTATGTAGGGATACTCTTCCTAATGGCTGGTGGTGTTGAATATCTTTTCATATTCCTGTATGCCCTTTATATATACATTCTTTGGTGAAATGTCTCTTTGTATATTTTACCTATTTTTTATTGGATTGTTTATTTTATTTTATGTTTTTACTAGTAAGTTTTTTGAGAGTTCTGAATATATCCTAGATATGAGTTCTTTGTCAGATAATGTGATTTGCAAATATTTTCTCCTAACCTTTAGTTTGTTTTCTCATTCTCTTAAAGGATCTTTCACAGAGCAAAAGTTTTAAGTTTTGATGAAGTCCAGTGTGTCCATTTATTTTTCTTTTATGGATTGAGCTTTTAAGTCATGTCTAAAAACTCTTCACTAAGCCCTAGTTCTGATGATTTTTCCCATTGTTATATAACATTTAAAAAATACTACATTCAAATCTGTAATCTGTTTTGAGTGACATTTTGTATGGGGGATGAAGTTTAGGTCAAGGTTTGTCTTTAAAATTAATTTTTCCTTTAAATAACATATTTAAGATACTGTCTGTATCAAAATGTGTATGTAATAAGACCATGTAAAGTTGTTATATTGTGCACTTTTAATTTTTTAAAAGATTTTATTTACTTATTTGAGAGGGAGAGAGAGAATGAACCGGGGGTGGGGGCGGTGGTGGAGCAGAGGAAGAGGGAGAAGCAGGCTCCCCGCTAAGCAGGGAGCCCAATACGGGACTCAGTCCCAGGACCCTGGGATCATGACCTGAACTCAAGGCAGAAGCTTAACCAGCTGAGCCACAGAGGTGCCCTGTGCAGTTTTTATATTAGACATTGTCTCCTGAAGAGAAGTGGGCACTGCAAAGAAATAAAAAGGAAAAAGTTAACATAAATTTCATACCTTTTTTGGGGGGCAGCTGCTGAATACCTAAGTAAGTGAGAGTTAGTAGATATCAAGCAGAACAGGAATCCAAAGGACTACTATGTCTACCACCGTAAATTTTATTTCCTGATTGCTGCTTGAACACATTGTACTGTTGGGAGTAGGGTGACAAAGTAGACACTACAGCTTGTGTTTGGCACTGAAGGTCCTGCAGTGGTCCTGGAGTCACAGTTCAAGGCTCTATTTAAAGTCTGCAAAGTGACATTGGAGTCCTATTTCAGATTTAACACAATGCTGAAGAATGGTTAGGTAAGGTGAGTGCATGAGAATTTTGTCTTGAGGGGAACATAATGTAGAAGGAAGAGCAGTGGGATGGGGTTCAGGAGGCCCAGATTAAATGCCAGACCTGTACGAAGTGGTTTTATGACTTTCTGTAACTTGGATAATTAATATGAGCCCCAGTTTTCTTCTTCTTCTTTTTTTTTTTTTAAACAAGGGCTCGATCCCTAGCTGATCTCTTCCAGATTCACATTTCATAGTTCTGTGAAATTATGGATTGTGGTATTATCTTCATCCTCTCTTGTTGATTGGAAGAATGTAAAACCTTGATATGAGAAATGATAATTGATGTTCAGCAGAGCATTTTTAAACTGTAATGTGTTACAGAAGTGCCCCCTTTAATATATAAAATATGCATTATGTCAAGTATTGCCACGTATCAAATGCCACAGTAGATTAACTGATTGACAGATTTTCTTTCATAAGTATTTGCCACATTAAATATCGTGTGTTGAAACTGACAGTCTGTTAGAAGTGTCTTACTATTGCCAATGAAATGTAATTTGTTGACTTGTCTTGAACAATACACAACATCAGGGATTAATAGTAAGGGGCATTTGACTCAACTTCTCTCTTTTATGTTTTCCTTTAATTTCCTGAATGAGATGACTGCAAGATGCACGTTATTTCATTCTTAGATTTCTTGTTTCACAACATTGATTCTTGTTCAGTGGTACAAGTTCTGAAAGAGAGTGAGTGGCTTTTTTTAATGAACCCTGTTAAAAAACCTTGAAAAGTTTGCTTTGGGGTTATAACAGAAAAGTAATGGAAAAATGATCTGAGTTCTTAGGAAAGGAAAAGCTGTGGCTTGGTAAAGTTACAATTGTGCTTTGTGGAAAACCAGAAAATAACCCATTTGGCCCGTGTATTATAGCCTGTGGCAAACAGGTAGCTGCATTAGGGGGAAAAAAGCAGCCCTAAAGCTGATTTTTAACTTGACCAGGACCACGCCAGTCAATATAAATGATTGAAATACCCATGCCTGGCAACTGGATTTTTCAAATCTGCAAAGAAAAAGGAACCCTTACATTTAAGATGAGGTCTAAGGGCTTGGTTTATAAATGTGATGAGCAAAATTTTGTTATGAAAATATATACCGAATGTCCTGTCAGGCATTTCCAAAAAGACTCTTTGTCTTTTAGGATGACCTAAAACTGTTTATCTGCCTCAGTGCAGCAGTTAACAATGACCTTGGCTCTGCTGATGTGTTTTATATTTCTTTAATATCTTTATAACCTTCCTCCTCCCTCTTCCTCCTCCCTGACCCTTATTTCTCGTTCGTTGTCTTGGAAAACCTTTTAATGAAAACCCCAATTCTGTCTTTGATCTCTGTGTGCCCTTTTATGGTGATGTCTCCTGGAACAAGGGGATGATCTAGGTACAGAGTGTCTTTAGTAGCTGAAATGTGTGCAGTCCTGACATTTGACTCACAGAAGGAGCTTCTCTTTCTTCTCATCAGAGTCACACTGGACTGAATTAGTTCTGCCTCAGTTGCTTTGAATTTCTTGGCCTTTGTGTGTGGGAAGGCAGTAGAATCTTGGCAGGATCTGGTGTGAAGGCCACACGGGTCTCCTAAGTGCAAGTCCATAGCCTCAATACCCTAATATCCAGGGAGGGAAATGTTAGGCTGTTGGGGGAGTCACTTTTGAGTCAGCACTATTGCTATATCATTCCCACTTTCTTTTCTTAAGATTCATGGCTGTAGACCACTAAATTGTACCCATTCAGAATTTGTTACTCTTTACAGAAATCAGATAGGGTATGAAACTTTAAGTTTTCTTCTATAAAATTTCCACTGGTTTTGTACGTGTTCCAGGTCCTAGGGAACTTATGTGCAGAGTTCAGTGTAAGCTGATCCCAGGCTGGTCCACGGTGTCATCCTTTCAGACCCAAGTGAGCTTTTTATAGTCCTCTTGGTGCAGGTCCCTCCTTCTTTTACTTCTTTATGTTAAAGGGGGAGGGTGAAGAGTCATCTCATATTTTCTCAGTAGTGAGTTTTCAGGAATGGAGTCTTTTTTTTTCCCCCTTTGTCTTGACTTATAAAGTCTGTAAACTTGTGATAGAAACTTAGCCCACTGTGATAAGGGTGATAGGAAGAATGCTAGTAGTAGTATGATGTCATAGGTAAAAATAAGCCTCTATCAGTTATATTTCCCAGAATGGAAATAAAGGGCTTCTACTTGTAATTCAGACTGGGATCATTTTAGATGTTATACTCTTTGCCAGATTCATTACTCCTCCTTTAATGGTAGAACGACTTGGTTTCTACCAAAATAGTTTTCGAAGAATTTGAGCACAAAGAATTTAAAGGCCAGCTATTCTCTCTCTCATCAAAGCAGAAATCCTTGCTATGATTTTTCCAACTGACCATAATTCACACTCCTAGGGCCAGAGAACTCATTGCTTGCACTGTGGTCCATTCCATTTGTGGACAGATTTAATTGTCAAAATGCCTTTCATTATATTGGATCAAAGTCAGCCTTCCTGTGATTTTGACCTTTTGGTCTTAATTGTGCCCTTGATAATACAATTAATCCTTTTTCCTTTTCTGACATGATAGCCCTTGAAAAGAAGAAGGAATTGTAAAATCTCGTAGCTTTGGGCGACTTGATGTTTTTATAAGCTGAGTGTAAGCTTCTAAGTCATTGGCAACAACGTCAAGTGGAACAGTGCATCTCTTCTCTGAGCTGGTCATGGTTCAGCAGCCCGCTCTTTTTGTGTTTATATCTTTCTGAACCTTTGCCTTTAAACTAAGACGATGACCCACTTGTACATCTTGGTCTTGGAACCTCTTTGTTTCCATCCGTGGTTTTGATCCCCATGCTTTTCTTGTGTATTTGTGTTCTCTTATACTTTGGGTTTTCCTCTTATATCCAGTTTCACATTGATCTCTAGTCTTTTCTGGTTTTGGGGTGTTTCTTGCATTAGTCACTTTGGGTAAGTACCTGCCAATCCATGTCTCTCACTTACTGCTATCCAGACAGGTGTCCTCAGTGGAGAATCTGATGAGGCTACTATTTAGTTATGGAGTGATAGTCCTTGGAGTGTGTTTTCCACCTGGAATCCCACAGCAGTAGGTTACAGATGTGCTGGAAATTGATCTCCGAAGTTCTTGGGTAGCCAGGTAGGGCCTCAGTGGACCCAGGTATGAAGTAGCTTCATCTCCTTCAGTGTGACATATGGATGTCATTCTCTGTGTGGTCCATGAGGGGCCAAAGCCTTAAGCACTGCCTCAAAGACTTGTCTTAGAGAAACACTAAGGAAGTTATGGGATAGGGTTAGTATTTTGCTTAAGTCAAGTTAAATGATGCTGTCATTTAGCCAGGAAAGGAAATGAGGCTATGTGGGCATAGCACATTCTCTTTGAACCTGTCCTGGTTCCTGGTGACCTCCTGGTTCCTGGTGACCTCCGGGGCTGGAAGAGCTGCTGTTAGTGTGCCTGAGCACTATCAGAAGTGCTCTGGGCGGAGATACTCCCCACAGGCTCACCTGGAGAGTGTGAAGGCAGAGCGCCTGTGTTGATTATAATCCTCTCATTAGATGTCGCTAGCCTCAAAAGCTGGGTGGTTGTGTTTCAGGCAAGTTCAGTGAAGGCTGGGGCTTGATGAGGCCTTGGAACTTGAAGTATGCTGATGTTCAACTTTTGCTTAAATAGTTGGCACAAACAAGTGTGCAGGGGTTAAAGCAAGCAAAGTCAGTATCTGGAGCACTAGGGAAACCTGTTGAATAACGCCCAGTTGTAAAATAATTCTTCTATTACATTGTGAGATGTCATTGAGAAGATGTATTTAAAAGAAAAGCTAAATCTTGATTTTTTTTGAACTTCGTCTACCTGTCCATTTCAAAATTTGTACTTATATTAAAATTTTGTGGTGAAATCTGTTTCCTCTTTTTTTTTTTTTTTTTTTTTGGTAAACAGTTTTCCATAATGACAAGGGCTAGCTGTGTTTATTTTGATTTTTCATAAGAAAACTTTGAAGTGGAAGTTCTCAAACTTGATTGGACATTAGATCACCTGGATGTCTTGTTAAAAATTCAGTCTTTTGGCCTCACTCCCAGAGATTTTGACTAACTGGTTGGGGTGTTGTTCAAAGGTGTTTTATAAAATGCACATTCTCTTGCCAGTGTCAGAAGACTAAACATTGA
This sequence comes from Mellivora capensis, assembly GCA_004024625.1. Classification (NCBI taxonomy): domain Eukaryota; kingdom Metazoa; phylum Chordata; class Mammalia; order Carnivora; family Mustelidae; genus Mellivora; species Mellivora capensis. Next base: position 52,517 of record PISX010012530.1, read on the forward strand.
ACAGTACTGGATGTGTAAGTTTATGCTTTCCTACTAACCAGCTGGTAGATACTTTGTATTGTACTGCTAAAGGGTCATTTGCTTCGGAGACTTATCTTCCCCCTTGCATGTGTCTCTACTTGAGCTGTACTGAGATACAGAAATACCAACCAAACTGGAATCATCACTGGCAGTTTCTATAACCTTGTGCAAAGTCGGGTCAAACATTACATGTTGTTTTTAGCTATAGCGTCTGGAAAACATTCTGCTTATTAAGTTGAGCAGAATAACACTACCTTACATTTGTGTGTAGCTGTATCATTAAGCAGTATTTTCACTGACACCATCTCAGCTGATCTTTAGAACAATCGTGTGCAGTTAGTGTTGTTATTTACGTTTTATGAAGTAGAAAGTTTGTCACAAATAAAAAGTAGAAGTGATACTCTAACCTGTATTGTTTATACTTGACACTTTGGGGTTTAGCGTGTGCCAGGGACCATGGTATACATTCTGTTGATCCTCTCTTTGAATCTCAGTAGGAACACTGTGAAATAAATGTTATTATTATTAGTTTTTGAGCTTTCCCTTTACAAATTTTTTTATTATGTTCAGTCACACAACATGGAGTACGTAATTGGTTTTTGACGTTATTATTATTTGTATTATCATGAACTTTAAAAAAAAATTGGCTCTTGATGAGGTTAAGTAACAGTAACTTCTTGAGGTCATGCCCTTAGTAAACGGCAAAGCCAAGATTTCAGCTAGGTCTGCCTGACACCAGCGTTCATGCTCTTACCCTGGGTAGTGTGAAGGCAGATTGCCTGGATTGATTGCAGTCCTCTAATTAGATGTCTGTGTTCTCAGAAGGATGAGTGGTAGTATTTCCAGGCAAGTTACCAGTGCACGTTGCAAGCTGCCGGTATACATTTTACCAAAGCCGTAGTACAACTAACTCACTCTCGAAAGAACAGAAAGCAACAGGGAGAGCTGATTAGAAGGAAAGTAGACATTCAAAATATAAAAATTAAAACCGAATGAAAAGAAATGATCCACTTTTAGAAAATTGATGAAAATAACATCGTATGGTCTTCACTCACTGAAAGCACAAAAGGTGAGAAAGGCATAAGTCTTGGTCTCCGTACCTTCTGATACCGTTGGCTGTTCTTCTTGAAGAAGCCATAGAATTGTCCTGTGCCTTATAGGCTTTTGGGTGCCATTCAGTCTTTCATTTCTGGGATCATATCTCCATTATTAATACCAGTTGGCATTTGACCCTTCTTGCTTACGCCATTGGCGGCGATCATCTCTGTGCCTTCAGTGCACAGTGTGGCCTTTGTGTTTTAAATCAGAAGGCTGCTTTCATCAGATACATTTTATATTGTGCTAGCAATTTCCCTGCTTTTTCCCCATCGATAGCCAAGTTTCATTGCTGTTATACTCATTCTGGGTTTAAGTTAAAATTTTTGATTTGGGCAGTTTTGGTTGTAATCCAATGATCATTTTTAACACAGAAAAAAAGAAACAAAATGCTCCCCCCACCATATCCTATCTGAACTATGGCTCAAAACAAAGCATTTTCTATTAACTAAATTTCAGCAAGATTCAGTGTGAACAAATGACTTGAAGCATTTTTAAAAAATCTTAAATCAAGCTTTTGTCATGTATAGCTTGTATTATTTATCGATCATGACAGAAATCCCAGGATCTGATATATGGTCCTGACTGTCTTTTAATTCTCTACCTACCACAGTACATTTAGCAACTGCTTATATCCACCTGGCTTTTAATACTTAACGAAGGCATATTAATATTTTTTTTTAAAAAGATTTTATTTATTTGTCAGAGAGAGATCACAAGCAGAGGGAGAAGTAGGCAGAGGGAGAAGCAAGCAGGCTCCCCACTGAGCAGAGAGCCGGACGTGGGACTTGATCCCAGGATCCCGGGATCGTGACCTGAGCTGAAGGCAGATGCTTAACTGACTGAGCCATCCAGTCTTCCCAATACCTTTTGTTTTGATAGTAGAGGACTGTGCCATAAAGAAGCAGCCTTCAGAAAGAATCCTATTTGAATCATTGTATCTTTCATGGTTCCTCAGTTGAAAGCAATGAGTAGAAGATCTGGGATACATCAGTTCAGGCCTGTGTTTTTGAAATGTTTTTCTTTCAGGCAGAGTCATTGAAAATGTCAGGGGCCTTGCTTTCTGATGGAGACAGACCATGCAGTTCTTGATGGGTTGGCTTGAAAACAAGGAGTCTGGAGAACAAATGCAGGGTAGGGCCTCTGTAGGAACTTTCAAGGGCATCTTGAGCCATCAGACCAATAACCTTACTTGAGACATCTTGTGTAGTTCAGTTGCCTATCCAATTAAAAAATTTCCATGGAAAGTGCTATGCAGAGTATACGGCTTTTTCCCTCACTCCATCCTATGAGTAAGAGAAAGTCAATTTTAATTCTTTTTTCTCCTTTGTATGACAATACAGTTTTTTCCTTTGTATGACCTTTTGTATCTTTCATTCAAATGCAGGCTGCTTCTAGACTTCTGGGTGGTTGGTGGAATTATATTCTAGGTTCTCAAACTCTGGGGACTTAAGCAGAGGCCTAGAATGACCTTGGAAGTATGCTTGCTTATGCCTGTGATGGTTGCACTGAGTAAAGCAGGTAGGGGTGCCAAGGATTCCAGTACAGGCAGGAATAAATAATTAGGTTAGGTAAGAAGTCATTCCTTTTCTTTCCAGTAAGTGGACAAGCTAAAGAGGAAAATGGGAGAAAAGAAATAAAGTTAATCTGAAGAGGAAAAAGATCTACCATGGAATATTTTAAAACTTTTTATCGAAGAAAATTGTATCTTTGGCTCCTGGTTGAAATGTGCGTTGAATGTGTGGTGTTTCTTATAGGATTATGACATTTACCAACCATGACACTATTTATTAATTGACAACTAGTTAGTGGATACCTGCTGGTTCTGTACAGTATAGAGTACCAAATGTCAGTGTTTTTCTATGAGCACTAAAATGTTATTATAAATACATGAGATTCCTTGCTCTCAAGGAGTTTTCTAATCTAGCAGGGGTCATAATCTAGCAGGGATATAATCTAGCAACTTGTGTACATATGACACAAGTTGACAGCTCTTGCCAAGTAGCATATCAATAACTGAGAAGAACGTAGTGTGCATTGAGTGTATCTCAGGATCAAGCGGTTGGAGGAGAGGCGGTAAATGTATGGGGCTAACTGAAGAGGGAGATGATTTTGGAATTGGATCATGAAGGAAGAGAGAAACATAAATTGGCAAAGAGAAGCCAGGCTGAAGAGTGTGAAGAAAGGTGCGTGCGAGGACACAGATTTGGAAATGACAATAAGCAAGTCGGGAGTGGTGGTTCATTAAACACACCGGCTTGGTCAAGATTAGACTTCCATGGCTATCGATAATTCGTGAGGATGGTTGACTTGGTGCAGCAGATAGTAGGAACGTATCAGAGGTCCCGACTGTATGCCACGTGCTGGAAATGATAGATGTGGTAGTTATTTAGGCAACGATGTCCATGACGGATTGGAGTGGTAGAGCTAGAAGTGGGAAGAGTGCTGGGGGGTGGGGGGTGTTCTCGAATCTGGGCATAAGGTAATGAGGGCTTCGTACGGGGTGTTGGGAAAGCATGTTGTGCTGGAAAAAAACAACGAGCTCTGTTTTTGAGATGTTACATTTCAGGTGCCAGGGGTCATAGCCTGAGATGACCAGTCAGTAACTGGAGATGGAATCACAGTTTGAGAGATCAAGCCCTAGTTGGTGATTTTTGAGGCATCTGTGCAGGGTGATAATTCAGCTGCTGTATGCTTCCCAGTGGTGAATACTGAGGGGAAAATGCAGAAAGCTGAGTTCTGAGCTTTGGAGCTGTTGCCAGCCAAGGGGGTGGAGGCAGACAAAAAGAACAGTCAGCAAATGAGACAAAGAGGTAGCAGAAGAACACAGAGAACATCCAGGGAAACCATGCGAGGAGAGAATTTCAACAGTGCTAAATGAAGCATAGAGGTCAAGGGGATTGAAAGCTTGAGAAAGGCCCATCAGATTTGTTAAGGGAAAGATCTTTGGAGACTTAGAAAAATGTGTTCCCAGTGAGGTTTCAGTGCAAAAGTGCATCAGGGATTTTCTAGGTACTCTGCATGACAAGGAGATTAATGTTTAATAAATAAATCCCTTCTGTAATTGCTTTAGCACATATGACTGGCTATCTGGGTCTTTGATATTTCCAGAGAAATGATGAGGTCACTTGAGGAAAGCATTGAGATTAGATTTCTCATATTATGCAAACCAATCAGGTGAGTTGATGTGTGATGTGAGAGGGAAACTCTCGAAGCCGAATTCTTGGACTGACTGGGATTCACAAGATCATATTGGCTCTGGGAAAACCTGGGTCCGGGAAGATGTAAAACCCAGGCAGTATCGGAGAGTGTCTTCATGGGTGCTCTTACTTGATGGATGCTAGTAGATGATCCTGAAGTATTTGTCACAAATGTTCACTGTGGAAAACAGTACGAATCCAACGAAAGTTTATAAAAATAATAAACATTAATTTATGTGGAAATGGAGGCACCAAAGACATTTTGGTCAGGCTGAAACAAAGCTCTACATTTAATGACGTATTATTGATGTTATGCCAAAAGCACATAACCATTTTTATAAGAAACACCAGTCTAGTTGAATAAATGAAGGTAGTAATTGGGTTGGATAAGGTGAAGAAGTCAAATTTTAAAAGGCAGCAGAAACTTTTTCATGACTCAAAGGGAGAAATGGGTAAAAAGAAAACACATTTGCAATTTATCTCCTTTTCAACTAATTAGTGGTAGTCTCCTTTATAATTGTAAAACCTGGAATTATAGATACAATTTAGATGTGATCTAATTTAGATGTAATTAGATGAAAATGCGGTGCTTTTCTGGTGAGTTAAATATGTGATATGTGATTTTGAATTTTTTATAATCACATCACAAAAACTAAAAAAAGTTGAAAAGGGATGAAGGTAGAGATGTGTTTAAATTTTTTTTCCTTTTAGCTCATTTTTTGTTATGTTCAGGTGGTAGTTGCCCAGAACTTACCAGAGACTAAATATAGCTTTCCTGTGATTGAGGATTTAACGTTTCTATAGATTTTCATGTCTCTTATAGTAAAACATGAATTGCTTGTGCTACTTCTCAAATATGAAATATAGTGTTTTCTAGTGCTCCGTACAATGTAATTTAGATAGGTGAACTGGGAACTATGCTTTAAACTTGGATTCCATGGGAATATGAAAATTTTCTGCTCATCTCTTCAAGTTGATACTTGACTGTGATGCTCATAATGGCGTGATTCTTCTTGATTTCCCAGAAGCTTCTGTATAGTATAGGATACATATTGAATTGAGCCAATAATTTTCAAAAGGTCTAAGAACTTCCTAAATTTACTTATTTTAACTCCATCTTGTTACCAAAAAGAACCAAGGTAACAAATAGTTATAGAAACTAAAGGAATACAAAGTAAGTTGTAAATAAATGAGAAATGAAAGGGGAAAATGATAGAGATTTAGATGGAGTGAGCTTTTATGGATCAGCGAAGGGTGAGGTAATTATTACACAATTGGTTTTGGAGGACATGATACAGAAATTCCAAGGAAAAAGGTAGCTTCCTCAGTTGCACAGTGGATATAAAGGAGAACTTAACGTGAGAGAAATTTCTGGAAATAGTTTTCATGTTTCCTCCAAAACCAGGAGTCTGTTCGAAACAACCATAAATTCTTTCTGGAACGAGGTAGAAAACATTTGGAAAAATGAAGTCGAATGTCAGTAAGACTTCTATGAGATTAGGGAGAAGCAAATTCTCTTCTGAGGAGAGGTTTCCTCTGTGAAGCTGTCTAGTAGTGCAGGGGAACAGATTTCCTGACAGGTGTGAAACACATCTTTCCTCTGGAGTGGCCTGTTCATTGTAGTTCCCTCGGCACGTGATTTAAGTTGTTGGTGACTTTGGTAAACTCATCACATTAGATTATGGGTTGATGTAAGTTCATGACTGGATGCTTTTACATTGGTTGGGATGACTAGGGGAGGAATGTATGTCTACAATTGGCCTTGAAAAAAAAATTAAACACATTTGAGATTTTTTTTTTTAATGGGAGTGGAGTGGGTAGTAATCCTTCTTTTGCAGTAAGCTAGCAAGTGTGCCTATTAGGAGATCATTCCTGAACACACGATGAATCAGAGACTGATTAGCTGTAGTTTAAGTAAGGCATCTGGAAACTGGTTGTGAGGGAGATTTTGCCATTAATTATAGAAGATACACATGCCACCTATTTAAGGACTAATGACTCCCTAAACAAACTGATTTCTGTCTCATTGTGTGTTCTCTTCTAATTTAAACTTGAGGACTTGCTACCTTAAAAGTAGTTGACTTTCTTCAGCCAATGATATATAAAGAATGAATGGAAACTAGTTGTTACAATTATTATATTTATAGCCATATTTAATTTGAAACATGACAAGTCACTAGTCAAAAAGATAGGTGTTTTTTTTTTTCCTCCAAAAAATTCAGTCTTGTTCTATAAGACGTTCCTTACACTTCATTACGTTTTGGAGACTGTTTATTTACCTTTCAACAGTTTCGAGCATTTAGATCTGCTAAAATGATAAAGTTTGCTTATTTAGGCTTTAAGTTGTTAGGTATAGATGACTGAGGGAAATAAGTTTAACGGTAGCAGTAGGGAACAGAGCTCCTTTCTGGAGGGAGTAATAATTGGAGACAAAGGACTAAAGTTGTAGATGTAGATTTATGAGTTATCTACTTTACTTCAGAGATATTTTTCGTACTGTACACATAGTATATATATGAAGGAAAATATAATTAATATTGATAAGCAAAAAGGAAAACATACCAATTACCTAGGATTTATAGATAGACATTAATGTTTTAGGTATAGTCTCTTAAATTTATATATTAAAACATATTTTTTGATAAAAAATGGTATCATACTATAAATATTGTCTTCAAAATCTGCTCTTTTCTTCAGTGTCTCAATGAACATCTTTCAAGATTGTTATATAGTTTTATAACAAACCCTGTATTATTTTTAATGGCTTATTGTGTAGATTATGGTACAGATGTACCATAATTTACTTAACCATTCCCCTTTTGGGGTTTGGGGTTCTTCCTTGTTTCAGTTACTATAAGTAGTGCTTTACCAAACATTCCCATTGTTAAATCTTTGAGCACATCCATGCTTATTTCTTCAGAATAAATTCTAAAAAGTGGAATTGCTGGGTCAAAGCACAAGCAGAACTGAAAGCTTTTGCTGCACAACATCACAGTTGTCCTCCACAAAATCCGTATCCGTTTACCGGACGGTCGGTGGTGTACAGGAGAGCGTAGCAAGGTGGCATCCTCTTCAGAGGTAATTCCTGAAGCTTTGCCATCATGATGTAATTTGGAATGATTGGCAGTTTGGCTTAGCAGTTGGGACCTCCTTTTTGGAAGCTGGAACGTTCTTCAGCTCTTGCTCTATTGTATCTGGTGTTATTTTAGGCTGACTCCTGTCTGTGGCAGACTCCTTACAATTTTTTTTTTTTTAAAGATTTATTTATTTATTTGACAGACAGAGATCACAGGCAGAGAGGCAGGCAGAGAGGCAGGCAGAGAGAGAGGAGGAAGCAGGCTCCCTTCGGAGCAGAGAGCCTGATGTGGGGCTCGATCCCAGGACTCTGGGATCATGACCTGAGCCAAAGGCAGAGGCTTTAACCCACTGAGCCACCCAGGCGCCCCA